>NW_020770558.1:5923-21657 GCF_900518735.1 Pseudonaja textilis
TTCTTTCTTTCTTTCTTTCTTTCTTTCTTTCTTTCTTTCTTTCTTTCTTTCTTTCTTTCTTTCTTTCTTTTTTTCTTTCTTTCTTTCTTTTTATCTATCGATCTATCTATCATCTATCTATCATCTATCTATCATCTATTTATATCTATCTGATTTGATTGCTTACTGTACCCTATGACTATCATTAAGTGTTGTGCCTTATGATTCTTGACAAATGTATCTTTTCTTTTATGTACACTGAGAGCATTTGCACCAAGACAAATTCCTTGTGTGTCCAATCACACTTGGCCAATAAAAGAATTCTATTCTATTCTATTCTATAGCCGGAAATGACTATCATGTATGTATGAGGAGAACTTTTACCTTTAAAAAGAAGGTTATAAGGACATAGGTGACGGTGATCCAAGAATGGGTGCAACTTATGTACTACCTGATGGTGTGCAAATGCTCTCTGACTTACTACAGGCAGTCCTCGACTTACTTATTTAGTGAACATTTGAACTTACAACAACATTGAAAAAAAGTGACTTATGACAATTTTTCACAAATCCTTTGCAGCATCTATAGGATGATAGAAATTCATCTGTTTGGCAACTGACTCACATTTATGACAATTGCACTGTACTGGGGTCACATTTTGCGACCCACCTGACAAGCAAAAGTCAAGGAGGAAACCAGATTCACCTAACAACCATTGCTACTTACTTAACGATTGGCTTGATTCTCCTAACAACAGTGACAAGAAAATGAGTCAAAATTCACGTAACAAATGTCTCACTTTAGCAACATAAATCTGGGGCTCCATTGTGGTGGTAAGTCCAAGACTACCTGCTATTATTTACTTCTGAATCTGACCTACGCAGGATCTCCTTTTGGTCTCCCATCCAGATATTAATCAATCCGATAACTTTACTCAGCTATTTTTCCCAGGGGGAGGGGGGAGCAGCCAAAGTAAGCTAGAGTCCCCCTTCAAACTTCTCATCCAAACACTTCATAAATGACTTAGATGAGGGAATAGGAGGAGAACTTACCAAATTTGCAGATGATACTAAGCTGGCAGGAATAGCTAACACCCAAGAAGACAGGCTCAAGATCCAGATGGATATTGACAGACTAGAACACTGGGCCATATCTAACAAAATGAAATTCAGTGTAGGGAAAAGTGAAGTCCTACACTTAGGCAGAAAAACCAAAAGGACACATACAGATGGGTGAAACCAGGCTCAATAGCAAGAACTGTGAGAGGGATCTTGGAGTCTTAGTGGACAACCAGCTAAATAGGAGCCAGCAGTGTGCAGCAGCAGCCAAAAAAGCTAATGCAACCCTAAGTTGCATTAACAGAGGGATACAATCTAGACCAAGGGAGATACTAATACCACCGTATAAAGCCTTAGTAAAACACACCTAGAGTACTGCATCCAGTTTTGGTCACCACAATGTAAAAAAGATGTTGAGACTCTAGAAAAAGTACAGAGAAGAGCAACCAGGATGATTAGGGGACTGGAGGCTAAAACATATAACGAACAGTTGCAGGAACTGGGTTTGGCTAGTCTAGAGAAGAGAAGGACCAAGGGAGACAGGAGAGCGGTCTTCCAATATTTGAGGGGCTGCCACAGGGAGGAGGGGGTCAAGCTATTTTCAAAGCGCTCAAAGGCCAGACAAGGAAGAATGGATGAAAACTGAACAGAGAGAGATTCAACCAGGAAATAAGAAGAAACTTTCTGACAGTGAGAACAATCAACCAGTGGAACAGAAATTGTGGGAACTTCATCATTTGAGACCTTCAAGAAGAGATTGGATTGCCATTTGTCAGAAATGGTGTAGGGTCTTCCGCTTGGGTGGGGGGTTGGATTAGATGACCTTTAAGGTCCCTTCCAACTCTGATTATTATCTTATCTGTTAAGCACAAATGATATCAATAGCAATAGCACTTAGACTGATTACAGTGCTTTCACAGCTCCCTCTAAGTAGTTTACAGAGTTAGCCTCTTGCCTCCAACAATCTGGGTCCTCATTTTACCCACCTTGGAAGGACGGAAGGCTGAGTCAACCTTGAGCCTGGTGAGATTTAACCTGCCAAATTTCAGGCAGCCAGAAGTCAGCAGAAGAAGCCTGCAATCCTGCACTCTAACCACGGCGCCACCGTGGCTCATAAATGATATGCTTAATGTTGGAGCACACTTGGAATATTGCATCTAGTTTTGGTTGTCATGGTATGAAAAAGATGTTGAGACTCTGCAAAGAGTGCAGAGAAGATCAACAAAGATGATTAGGAGACTGAAAGCTAAAACATACTATGAACGGTTGTGGGAATGTCTAATCTAGTGAAAAGAAAGACCAGGGGAGACATGATAGCAGTCTTCCAATATTTGAGGAGCTCCTACAATGTTGAAAGGATGGAACTGTTTTCCAAAGGGGAAAAAAAAAATAAAGCAAGATGAGAAACGATGGATGGAAACTAATCAAGGAAAGAAGCAACCTGGAATTAAGGAGAAACTTCCTGATGGTGAGAACATTTAATCGGGGGGAATAATTTGCCTGCAGAAATTGTGGATGATCCAACGCTGGAAGTTTTTTTAAAAAGAGATTGGTGTAGGCAGGGTGGGTGGGCTAGAAGACCTCCGAGATCCCTTCCAACTCTGTTATTCTGATCTCTCCAAGAGAGTAGATTGGAGAATTAAAAGGGAACTTTGCAGTGAAGTTAGATTTAAGGAAGTGAGCTCTGACCCCTGGTCTCATGTGATGTCAGGAATCCCACGGAGCAGCGGGAGTCTGGCAATCTTTAAATTGACTTATTAATAATTTATATCACTTTGAAATTCACAACCCAAGCCTATCAAAAATAATCAGGTAGGAGCCGGCATTAGAAATTAACTTTGTGGGTAATAACATGATTGGACATTCTAGGGACTCTTGATTTGTATTTCATTATGGGATCGTTTTAATTTACTTTTTAAACTGTGTATACACACACACACACACAGAGAGAGAGAGAGAGAGAGAGAGAGAGAGAGAGAGAGAGAGATTTAAGAAGTCTCCGTAGACTGTTACATATATCGTGCACAGCTATGGGGTCTGTTTGTTTCCCAGGATGTTTGAGGCAAGACTTGGCACCTGCTCCCAGTGTGATTCTATTTTATTTTATTTTTTCCATTTGAAGGATTGCAAAAGAACATGTTCTAAGAGTCTTCCAGGAGACGGAGGGAGAGAGGGAGGGGGTTTGGTTTTTATTGTTGTCAGTCTTCTCTGTGAATCTATGAGCCTAGGCCTAGTTAGAACTTCAATAAAACACTTACATTTGCAAAAAGATGTGACACATTTATTGCATCTGCCGATTTCCCTAGATGGAAAATCCACTGCTGAGAAAGTTGCTGGAGAACGCAAAGCAGGAGATTTTTCTCGCAGCAGAGACAGACCTCAATAGCTCAGTAGAACATAGAATATACAATAATATAGTTGGAAAGGACCTTGGAGGTAGTAGTGGGATTTTTTATTTTTTTTTTACTACCGGTTCTGTGGGTGTGGCTTGATGGGCGTGGCGGGGGAGGGATACAGTAAAATCTCCAGTCCGAAGTGGAATTTGCCAGTTCTCCGAACTACACAAAATTTCTGCTACTGATTCTCCAGAACTGGTCAGAACCCGCTGAATACCATCTGTCGTTGGAGGTCTTCTAATCCAAACCCCTGCTCAAATAGGAGACCCTATTTTATTTCAGACAAATGGTTGTCCACTCTCTTTTTGAAAGCCTCCAGTGATTGGAACATCCACAACTTCTGAAGGCAAACTATTCCATTTAAATATGAGCCAGTCGTGTACATCAGCTGCCAAAGAAGCCAACACAGTTCTAGGCTGTATTAACAGAGGGAGAGAATCGAGATCGGGTGAAATGTTAATACGACTTTATAATGCCTTAGTAAGGCCACACTTGGAATGCTGCGTCCAGTTTTGGTCTCCACGATGTAAAATAGATGTTGAGACTCTAGAAAGAGTGTAGAAAAGAGCAACCAGGATGATTAGGGGACTGGAGGCTAAAACATAAAGAACGGTTGCTGGAACTGGATATGTCTAGTCTATGAAAAGAAGGACTTAGGGTGACATGATAGCAGTGTTCGGATATCTCAGGGGCTGCCACAAAGAAGAGGGAGTCAAGCTATTCTCCAAAGCACCTGAAGGCAGGACAAGAAGCAACAGGTGGAAACTAATCAAGGAGAGAAGAAACCTAGAACTAAGGAGGAATTTCCTGAAAATGCACCCAGAAGTTTGGAAAATAAAAATGAGACAACCCTACCATAAAAATGACTATGCATCCACCCTCTCAATCCAGAGGCCTTATTGGTAATAAACCAAGGAGGGAGGCTTGCAGTATTTTTCATGAGGAAACAAAATTCGGTAATTAAAACCTAGAAGTTTTATCAGCTCAAAGAAATTGTTCACCACATTATAAAAAAAGATGTTGAGGCTCTAGAAAAAGTACAGAGAAGAGCAACCAGGATGATTAGGGGACTGGAGGCTAAAACATATAACGAACAGTTGCAGGAACTGGGTTTGGCTAGTCTAGAGAAGAGAAGGACCAAGGGAGACAGGAGAGCGGTCTTCCAATATTTGAGGGGCTGCCACAGGGAGGAGGGGGTCAAGCTATTTTCAAAGCGCTCAAAGGCCAGACAAGGAAGAATGGATGAAAACTGAACAGAGAGAGATTCAACCAGGAAATAAGAAGAAACTTTCTGACAGTGAGAACAATCAACCAGTGGAACAGAAATTGTGGGAACTTCATCATTTGAGACCTTCAAGAAGAGATTGGATTGCCATTTGTCAGAAATGGTGTAGGGTCTTCCGCTTGGGTGGGGGGGTTGGATTAGATGACCTTTAAGGTCCCTTCCAACTCTGATTATTATCTTATCTGTTAAGCACAAATGATATCAATAGCAATAGCACTTAGACTGATTACAGTGCTTTCACAGCTCCCTCTAAGTAGTTTACAGAGTTAGCCTCTTGCCTCCAACAATCTGGGTCCTCATTTTACCCACCTTGGAAGGACGGAAGGCTGAGTCAACCTTGAGCCTGGTGAGATTTAACCTGCCAAATTTCAGGCAGCCAGAAGTCAGCAGAAGAAGCCTGCAATCCTGCACTCTAACCACGGCGCCACCGTGGCTCATAAATGATATGCTTAATGTTGGAGCACACTTGGAATATTGCATCTAGTTTTGGTTGTCATGGTATGAAAAAGATGTTGAGACTCTGCAAAGAGTGCAGAGAAGATCAACAAAGATGATTAGGAGACTGAAAGCTAAAACATACGATGAACGGTTGTGGGAATGTCTAATCTAGTGAAAAGAAAGACCAGGGGAGACATGATAGCAGTCTTCCAATATTTGAGGAGCTCCTACAATGTTGAAAGGATGGAACTGTTTTCCAAAGGGGAAAAAAAAAATAAAGCAAGATGAGAAACGATGGATGGAAACTAATCAAGGAAAGAAGCAACCTGGAATTAAGGAGAAACTTCCTGATGGTGAGAACATTTAATCGGGGGGAATAATTTGCCTGCAGAAATTGTGGATGATCCAACGCTGGAAGTTTTTTTAAAAAGAGATTGGTGTAGGCAGGGTGGGTGGGCTAGAAGACCTCCGAGATCCCTTCCAACTCTGTTATTCTGATCTCTCCAAGAGAGTAGATTGGAGAATTAAAAGGGAACTTTGCAGTGAAGTTAGATTTAAGGAAGTGAGCTCTGACCCCTGGTCTCATGTGATGTCAGGAATCCCACGGAGCAGCGGGAGTCTGGCAATCTTTAAATTGACTTATTAATAATTTATATCACTTTGAAATTCACAACCCAAGCCTATCAAAAATAATCAGGTAGGAGCCGGCATTAGAAATTAACTTTGTGGGTAATAACATGATTGGGCATTCTAGGGACTCTTGATTTGTATTTCATTATGGGATCGTTTTAATTTACTTTTTAAACTGTGTATACACACACACACACACAGAGAGAGAGAGAGAGAGAGAGAGAGAGAGAGAGAGAGAGAGATTTAAGAAGTCTCCGTAGACTGTTACATATATCGTGCACAGCTATGGGGTCTGTTTGTTTCCCAGGATGTTTGAGGCAAGGCTTGGCACCTGCTCCCAGTGTGATTCTATTTTATTTTATTTTTTTCCATTTGAAGGATTGCAAAAGAACATGTTCTAAGAGTCTTCCAGGAGACGGAGGGAGAGAGGGAGTGGGTTTGGTTTTTATTGTTGTCAGTCTTCCCTGTGAATCTATGAGCCTAGGCCTAGTTAGAACTTCAATAAAACACTTACATTTGCAAAAAGATGTGACACATTTATTGCATCTGCCGATTTCCCTAGATGGAAAATCCACTGCTGAGAAAGTTGCTGGAGAACGCAAAGCAGGAGATTTTTCTCGCAGCAGAGACAGACCTCAATAGCTCAGTAGAACACAGAATATACAATAATATAGTTGGAAGGGACCTTGGAGGCAGTAGTGGGATTCATTTATTTATTTTTACTACCGGTTCTGTGGGTGTGGCTTGGTGGGCATGGCAGGGGTGGGATACAGTAAAATCTCCAGTCCGAAGTGGAATTTGCCAGTTCTCTGAACTACACAAAATTTCTGCTACTGATACTCCAGAACTGGTCAGAACCCGCTGAATACCATCTGTCGTTGGAGGTCTTCTAATCCAAACCCCTGCTCAAATAGGAGACCCTATTTTATTTCAGACAAATGGTTGTCCACTCTCTTTTTGAAAGCCTCCAGTGATTGGAACATCCACAACTTCTGAAGGCAAACTATTCCATTTAAATATGAGCCAGTCGTGTACATCAGCTGCCAAAGAAGCCAACACAGTTCTAGGCTGTATTAACAGAGGGAGAGAATCGAGATCGGGTGAAATGTTAATACGACTTTATAATGCCTTAGTAAGGCCACACTTGGAATGCTGCGTCCAGTTTTGGTCTCCACGATGTAAAATAGATGTTGAGACTCTAGAAAGAGTGTAGAAAAGAGCAACCAGGATGATTAGGGGACTGGAGGCTAAAACATAAAGAACGGTTGCTGGAACTGGATATGTCTAGTCTATGAAAAGAAGGAGTAGGGGGTGGCATGATAGCAGTCTTCCAATATTTGAAGGGTTGCCCCAAAAGAAGACGGAGTCAAGCTATTCTCCAAAGCACCTGAAGGCAGGACAAGAAGCAACAGGTGGAAACTAATCAAGGAGAGAAGAAACCTAGAACTAAGGAGGAATTTCTCGACAGTGAGAACAATTAATCAGTGGAACAACTTGCCTCCAGAAGTTGTAAATGCTCCAACACTGGAAGCTTTTAAGAAGAGATTGGATAAACATTTGTCTGAAATGGTATGGGGTTTCCTGCTTAAGCAAGGGGTTGGACTAGAAGATCTTCAAGGTCCCTTCCAACTCTTCTATTCTATTCTATTCTATTCTATTCTATTCTATTCTATTCTATTCTATTCCTGTAATTCTATTCTATTCTATTCTATTCCATTCTATTCTATTCTATTCTATTCTATTCTATTCTATTCTCTTCCTGTAATTCTATTCTATTCTATTCTAGTCTATTCTATTCTATTCCTGTAATTCTATTCTATTCTATTCTATTCTATTCTATTCTATTCTATTCTATTCTATTCTATTCTATTCCATTCCATTCCATTCCATTCCATTCCATACATAGAGTCCTTTCTGTAGTGACTTCCTGGAGAACAAGGAGGAAAAATGCTTTTTTTTTTGCTTGTTTATTTCACTCAGCCTTCGGGCATTAATTATTTCATTCTGGTTGGTTTGGCGCATTTGCAAAACTAACCAACCCGTTGCATTTATCAATACTTTGCTTTTATTCTGCAAAATGCAATGAAAATTTTGTGAACGATTGTGCAGAGAGACACGCGTGCGTTCTACCCCCCCAAAAAAAAAAAAATGTTATATTGCTGCGAATAATAAACAGTGTCTCGGTATTATTTATGCATATTAAAAGGCGCTCCGCTCTTAGCATTTAAAAAAGGGAGGAAGTAAACCAGCGACAAGCTAAGTTGCTAGCATTACCACACTGCTTATGAAGGATAAATGGAAGCTATATCAAATGATGTTTGTGGGTTTTTTCCCCTTTGCTTTTTCTTTTGCTATTTATTTTGGAACTTTATATCCACACTAACAACTGAGTCACCCTCAGTTGCCTTCGCCTTCCAATCCTCCTATGTAACATCTTTTTAAAGGAATATTTTAATCCTTTTGGCTGGCCAAATAGTCATTTACCAAGATTTCCTCCTAGCTCAAGGGACGGGGCAGTGGCTCAGCCGTTAAGACGCTGGGCCGTGTTGGCTGTGAAAGGTTTGAGACTCGAGCACCACCTGACAGGGTGAGCTTCCATCCTTACTCCAGCTCCTGCCAAACCTAGCAGTTCAAATGCATGCAAATGCGATTAGAGAAATAGGTACCACTTCAATGGGAAGGTTACAGTGCTCTGTTACGACCACAGAAATGTCTTTGGACAGTGCTGGCTGATTGGCCGTCAAATGGAGATGAGCAATGCTCCTTAGAGCTGGCTGTGCTGTGCCGGCCCTCTTGCACCCATTTTCAGCCGCAACGGCCTCCTGCAGACCTCTGCCAGCAAAAACAGCAAAAACGCCTCCCCTGAGCTCCATTTTGGCTGGCAGAGGCACCGTGAGCTGGTCCTTTGTTGATTCCAGGCTAGCACCATGGGGCAAATCTAAACACCTTGCAAGCTGGATCTGGGCCTTGAGTTTGACACCCCTGTCCTAGACCCATCAGAATCAAAAGTGGTATTCAGCAGATTCTGACTGGTTCTGGAGAATCAGTAGTGGAAATTTTGAGTAGTTGGGAGAACCGGCAAATCCCACCTCTGACTAGCCCTGCCCCCATCTATTCTTTGCCTCCCATCCAGTCCTAGCTGATCGGCTGGGACTTCTTTGGTTACCCTGCACAGGAGAACAGAGCTGGAAAGCAGGTTAGTGGGGTGGGGAGGGAATGGGGATTTTGCAGTATCCTTCCCTCAGGAGTGGGATGGGAACAGAGATTTTATAGTATCCTTCCCCTGCCACGCCCACCAAGCTGTGCCACGCCCACCAAGTCACGCCCACAGAGCTGGTAGTAAAATAATTTGAATCCCACCACTGATCAGAATATTCTTCTTACATTGCTTCTTTGCTATCAGAAACCTAAATCCTAGGAATAATAATATAGAAAAAGCTCCTTTCTTGTTAACACATATTTTCCCCTTCCCACCCAAGAATAAAACAGAGGAACAGAAATCTCTTTTGGAAGAGAGAGGGAAAAAAATATCAGGGAAATTGGAAGAGACATTTTGATGCTGTTATTTACAGAGGCAATTCTCTGTTTATTTGCACATTGTGCAACTTTGAAGAGAGTGTCCAAGTTATTTCTCCTTTGTTGTGAGCATTACTATTCCCTTCCAGACGGACGGCTTTTAACCAAAAGAACTTCTGTGGATATTGAGTTGCCTTTTTTAAAAAAAAAATAAAAACAAAGCGGGCACATTAAAGCGCTATTTTTATCAGAATTACTAAATATTTACTAAACAGAGGGGGTCATTCTGACTTCTGGATAAAGCTATTTTCAGCTGACTCCTCTGTGGCAACAAAGCAGTAAAAATCAGAGAGCTTGATAACAGTATTCTAATACTTGAGGGGCTGCCACAAAGAAGAGGGGATCAACTTATTTTCAAAAGCACCAGAAGGCAGGACAAGGAACAATGGATGGAAATTCACCAGAGAAGCAGTCTGGAATTAAAGAGAAACTTCCTAACAGTGAGATCAACTAAACCAGTGGAACAGCTTGCTTCCAGAAGTTGTGGTTTGCTCCAACACTGGAGGATTTTAAGACTGGGCAGCTACCCATATGAAAAGGTTTCCTGCTTGAAACCTCCAAGGTCCCTTCCTGGTCTATTCTGATCGATAGTCCATTGTTTTGATGTGTAGCTGTGTTATCCTTTTCCTAGCTTGGTTGTTGTGTAGCAGGCTGAGGAGTCAGGTGTTTTTTTGTAAAAAAAAAAAAAAGGCTGTGTATTTTCTTGAAATATTTTTTTTAAAAAATAAATGGTCTATTTCCCTTTTCCTGGTGTTTTGAGTTACTAGAGTGTGTAAAATATTCCAGTTCATTCCAACCACTTTTATAAGTCAGATAACAGATAATCAGAGTTGGAAGGGACCTTATAGGTCATCTAGTCCAACCCCCTGCCCAAGCAGGAGACCCTACCCCATTTCTGACAAATGGGAGTCCAGTCTCTTCTTGAAAGCCTCCAGTGATGGCGCTCCCACAACTTCCGAGGGCAAGCTGTTCCATTGGTTGATTGTTCTCATTGCCAGAAAGTTTCTCCTTATTTCCAGATTAAATCTCTCCTTGTTCAGTTTCCATCCATTATTCCTTTTCTGGCCTACAGGTGCTTTGGAAAATAGCTTGACCCCCTTCCTCCTCTCTGTGGCAGCCCCTCGAATATTGGAAGGCCGCTATCATGTCTCCCCTGGTCCTTCTCTTCACTAGACTAGCCAAGCCCAGTTCCTGTAACTGTTCTTCATATGTTTTAGCCTCCAGTCCTCTAATCATCCTGGTTGCTCTTCTCTGTACTTTTTCTAGAGCCTCAATATCTTTTTTTATAATGTGGTGAACAATTCCTTTGAGCTGATAAAACTTCTAGGTGTTAATTACCGAATTTTGTTTCCTCATGAAAAATACTGCAAGCCTCCCTCCTTGGTTTATTACCATTAAGTCCTCTGGATTGAGAAGGTGGATGCATAGTCATTTTTATGGTAGGGTTGTCTCATTTTTATTTTCCAAACTTCTGGGTGCATTTTCAGCTTATGACATCAGGAGAGATTCCTGTAACTTTCCCCTTAAACAGATGTCTGTCAGCTGGAACGTTATTGAGAGCTTTCTAAAACTCCAGATAAATCATGCTGTATGCGTTGACATGGTCAACCTTGTATATAACCTTCTCAAAGTCAAAGGAAGTGAAGTTAAGATTCTTTTTTCTCAGGTGCCGCAGCTTTGGTTTAAACTTCTTCTTTTGGGATGGAGGACCTGCATTGGGTCAGTTGGCTTGAACCCAGGAAAGCCAACGGGTGGGCAATCACTATGCCTCTCCTAAGGATATCTCCCCCATCCGTTTCTTTACACCTTTACATGCCGAGTGAATCCCTGAATTTTGATGTATGTTGCCGAGTCCCATGGTAAATGAGCCAATGAACATTTATTGAAAATAGGTGCCTAGTGATTCATAATATCTTTGGCAGTTAATGTCCCTTGTTCTTGAGGGCTCCAAGTTTTTACTCTTCGACTGACATCTCTCTCTCTCTCTTTGGCATGAAAATATATAGCAATATTTACTTTTTTATTTATTGAAATGAGAGTCCATCTTTTTTTGTGTCCCCCAGAGATGTTAGGAAGGAGGCTTCCAAGGTCATCAAACTCACGAAAATACTCCTCTTAGCTACGCAATTCTGCTCGGCGGCCAATGATCAAATTGCTGCTTACCTTCATTTTGGAAACACGAATAGAACAGAATAGAATAGAATAGAATAGAATAGAATAGAATAGAATAGAATAGAATAGAATAGAATAGAATAGAATAGAATAGAATTCTTTATTGGCTAAGGGTGGTTGGACACACAAGGAATTTGTCTTGGTGCAAATGCTCTCAGTATACATAAAAGAAAAGATATGTTCGTTAAGAACCAAGAACCACCAGGTTAATACTTAATAATAGTATTATAACACTTAATAATAGTCATGGGGTATAAGAACACGTTAGAGTGTTGATTACTGATAGGTATTAGAGAGGGCTGTAAAAACTCTGTGAAGCGGTATGTAAGTCTAAGTACTGTTGCAATTAATTATTGCACTGGTAAGACCATAAGTGAAATACTGTGTCAGGTTTTGGTCACTATGATATAAAAAAGATGTTAAGACCCTGCAACATACGCAGAGAAAAGATTGTAGAAAGTTAGCACCCACCCCTTCTAGAAGAATGAGATGTTATGAGAAATGTTTAAAAAGACAGAATGTTATATTTCCCCTAAAAGAGAAATAGAGCACATGTGGTTCACAGAAATAAATGGGATAGAATTATATGCTATTATATCATAGCACAGAAGAGTAGCACACTGGCCTAGAGTTGAAGATGCTCACCTCATGTTTGGGTGGTTGAGAGTTCAATCCTAGGTAGTGATAGATGTTTCTCTATCAGGGCACAGAAAAAAAATATCTGCTGTGAACTTCACATAGGCATGCCCTCACATTGGCATCAGGGAGGGCATCTGGCCAGTAAATGCTCAATCCATTCAGTTGCCCTGATTCCACCCCAGTAAAAGGAATTACAGGGTTATAAAAAAAAAATCATGCAATAGAAATTATGAAGGACAGTATATACTAGTGACAACATAACGACCTTAATTTACTGAAACAAGGCATCAATGTAAAAGGTAAAAAACCCATGAAATCAAATGATATGGCAAACATTATGCTATCATTGGGCAAATAGCTGACTTGCCCAGGTAATTAATTTGTATTATTTCTGCTGTGATGTCAAATAGGGTCCCACTTGTAAACTCTGAGTCACATGGCTGGAGGCTAAAGTATTTCTAAGTATTTCTAGCAGGACTACCAGATTTTGTAACAGCTTTGTTCCCTATGCCATTCGTTTAGTAAACTAGACTTCGGTGTTTCTCTGTGTCATAGAATAGAATAGAATAGAATAGAATAGAATAGAATAGAATAGAATAGAATAGAATAGAATAGAATTCTTTATTGGCCAAGTGTGATTGGAGACCCAAGGAGTTTGTCTTGGTGCAGATGCTCTCAATATTCATAAAAAGAAAAGATGCATTTGTCAAGAGTCAAGAATCATCAGGTACAACACTTAATAATAGTCATGGGGTACAATAAGCAATCAAATCATACCGGGAAACAGTCAATAAAAATAGTTAGGATACAAGCAACAAGGTTGCAGTCATACAGTCATCAGTGGGAGAAGATGGGTGAAAGGAAGGATGGGAGGATTAATAGTAATAGTAATGCAGATAATGTAAATAGTTGGACTGTGTTGAGGGAATTAGTTGTTTAGCAGAGTGATGGCGTTTGGGAAAAAAACTGTCCTTGTGTCTATTTATTCTGGTGTGCAATGTTCTATAGTGCCGTTTTGAGGGAAGGAGTTGAAACAGTTTATGTCCAGGATGTGAGGGGTCTGTAAATATTTTCACAACCGCCTTTTTGACTCGTGCAGTATACAGGTCCTCGTTGGAAGGCAGGTTGGTAGTAATTGGTTTTTCTGTAGTCCTAATTACTCTCTGAAGTCTGTGTCTGTCCTGTTGGGTTGCAGAACCAAACCAGACAGTTATACAAGTGCAGATTACAGACTCAATAATATATATAATATATTTCATATTAATGATTAATATGAAATAGTTAAAGTGACAATAAAGCTTTCTATTCTATACTATTCTATTCTATTCTACTCTACTCTACTCTACTCTACTCTACTCTACTCTACTCTACTCTACTCTACTCTACTCTATCGTATGAAAAATGGTTGCAGGAATTGAGGTTGTCTAGTCCAGTGAAAATTAGTACTAGAAGTGATATGATAGCAGTGTTACAATATCTAAAAGGCTGTCATAAGAAAGAAAGGGTCAATCTATCTGCCAAAGCTCCTGAAGGCAAGACAAGAAGCAATGGATGAAACTCATCAAGGAGGGAAGCAACCTGGAATTAAGAGAAACTTCCTGACAATGAAAACAATAAAGCAGTGTAAGGACTTCCCTCCAGAAGTTTTGGGTTCTCCATCACTGGAGGCTTTTAAGACAAGACTGGACATCCATTTGTCTGAAATGGTATAGAGCCTCATGCTTAAGCAGGGGGTTGGACTAGAAGACCTCTAAGGCCCCTTCCGACTCAGTTATTCTGATTTCTGACTCAAATATTTAGTTGCTATGTTACATTTTCCATTATTTTCAACTAATTTTCTTGAGATCTAGTTGAATATATATTTCATTTTTCCCCCTTCCAGAATCAGCAAAACCCAAAGATCTCTCTAGAGCTTCTGCCAGCCCTCCATGGCCAAGTGATTTTTTTGCTGTTTTCTCTCCTGATGCGAAAAATCACGTCTTAGAGAACACTTTTTGGTACACAACATTTTTCTTCCTCTCTTCTCCCTATCCGCACCACCTGCTTCAGGAAATGCAATTTTTCCCCACATACTGCTCAAATGAACTAATCCATTTTCACTATCTGTCCTTTTTGGCAAAATATCTGCAGTGTTTTCTTTCATAAAGACAAATTCTAATGCTTTTCTGGGACTTTCTTTCCTTTCCTCACATATATATCTCCATTCTGAGGGGGGAGAATAGGAACCAAATATAAGATATGAGGAAAAATTAAAAAAAAAATGTATCTGGATTCACCCAAGGAATGAAAAGGTTTAGAGCCATATGGTCTGAAACCAGGCAGTTTTAATATTTTCCTTATTAAAAGTAGCTGAAATACATTGTTAAGGAACTGAATTAAATCGCTTTTCTGAAGTTTAGGAGAAAATTGTGCCTGTGAAAAATCAGTTATTTGTCAATAAGTTTCAGTGGGAAGTTTCTGGGGTTTCAATGGAGCTGGAGAAATAGCTGAAAGTAGAATAGAATGGAGTGGAATGAAATAGAATAGAACAGAACAGAATAGAATAGATGGAGTAGAGAGAAGAGGAGAGAGGAGAAGAGGGAAGGGAAGAAAGAAGAGACGAGACAAGACCTTGAAGACCATCCAGTTAAACCCCATGCTCAAGAAGGAGAGTCTATACCATTTCAGACAAATGGCTGTCCAATCTTTTCTTGAAAGCCTCCAGTGATGAGGCACCCAAACATCTAAATGAAAGCTGTTCCACTGGTTGAACTTTCCCACCTAGGAAATTTCTTCTTAATTCCAGGTTGCTGCTCTCCTTTAGTTTCCATCCATTACTTCTTGCCTGCTGCTTTGGGGAATACATTGATCCCATCTTGAGGGCGGAGCTGACATCGCGACGATACGGCATGCAATCTCGGAGGTCTGAGATTGCAGCTGATATCTTTGCCTCTGGACGGTCCCAATGGACCTAAACCGTCCCGAAGAGACGGTGATAGTGAAGGGCGCATCCTGTAGATCCCAGGGATATCACAAAGTCCCTAGTTGATCCAGGAGAAGCCCTTCTTGCTGGTGGCAGAGAGGCAGCCATTAAAGCTGCTTCCAAGATTCTTAAGAAGCAAAATTCCCCCTATGATTGCCAATTGAAGTTCAACATCTTTAAATCTTATTGTTATTATCATATGAAATCTCATTAAACATTGAATTTATGCATTCTAAAATTATAACATTCAAATTTCTAATATCTATTTTATATCATGTAAATCTCACCATTTGGACTCTGCTTGGTACTTCCGTTTGAAAATGTAAAAAGAAAAATTCTAAAAACATAACAAAAACAATATAAATATAAATATAAATATAAATATGTGTGTGTGCGTGCGTGTGTGTGTGTGTATGGCATTCAGCTTTGTTCGGGTATTTTCCCATGTCATTGTAGTTGTGCTTTTAAAGTTGTAGCAACGTTTCGGCGGAATCTCATCTGCCATCATCAGGCGAGATTCTGCCAAAACATTGCTACAACTTTAAAAGCACAACCACAATGACGTGGGAAAATACCCGAACAAAGCTGAATGCCATACA
>NW_020770559.1:0-21625 GCF_900518735.1 Pseudonaja textilis
TAATCACTTAATCTATTTATTTTTTATGTTTTTATTTTGATTTGTCAATTGCTTACAAGATAATATGTGTAAGTATATACATAGTTATGAATACATGAAATGGGTACATATAAGAAAAATAAAAGAAACAATAGGACAGGGATGGTAGACACATTGGTGCTCTTATGCACGTCCCCTACAGACCTCTTAGGAAAGGGGTGAGGTCAATAGTAGACAGTCTAAGGTTAAAGTTTTGAGGGTTTGGGGAAGAAACTACAGAGTCAGGTAGAGTATTCCAGACATTGACCACTCTGTTGCTGAAGTCGTATTTCCTGCAATCAAGTTTGGTGCGGTTAACCTTGAGTTTGTATCTATTGTGTGCTCTTGTGTTCTTATGGTTGAAGCTAAAGTATTCATTGACAGGTAGGACATTGCAATGTATGATTTTATATACCATACTTAGATCAAACCGAAGACGGTATAATTCAAGGTTTTCTAGGTCTAGAATTTCAAGTCTGGTGGCGTAAGGTATTCTGCAACGAGTAGAGGAGTGGAGAACTCTTCTTGTGAAATATTTCTGGACTTTCTCAACTGTGCTAATATCAGATACATAATGTGGGTTCCAGACTGATGAGCAGTATTTGAGTATTGGTCTAGCAAATGTTTTGTACTCTAGTTAGTAGTGTGATATTACCAGAGAAAAAGCTACATAGGATTTGGTTAACAACTCTTAATGCCTTTTTGACTATGTAGTTACAGTGGGCTCTAGCACTTAGATCATTGGAGATGAGTACTCCAAGATCCTTGACAGAGTTTGGATCATCAACAAGGTCTTGACTATTCAGCCTGTATTTTATTTTCTGATTATTATTTTTTTGCCAATATGTAAGACAGAGAATTTATTTGTTGAGATTTGAAGTTGCCATTTGTTTGACCATTCTGATACATAGTCAAGATCTTTTTGAAGGGTAGCAGTATTGTCTGTGGTATTGAACAGCTTTACATCATCAGAAGAGAACGCAGTTGCTCTTAATATGATCACAGAGGTCATTTATGTAGAGTATGAAGAGAGTTGGTCCCAGAACACTGCCTTGGGGGACACCACTATTGACAGGTACAGAATTTGATAGGACACTCCCAATTTTGACCATTTGTTGTCTGTTTGACAGGAATGCTTCTATCCAGTTATGCAGGAGATTCCATAAGATTTTAGTTTTAGTAGTTGTTTGTCATGTACCACTGAATCAAAGGCTTTACAGAAGTCTATGTAGATTGCATCTATTGCTTTGCCCTGATCAAGTTGTGTAGTCCATATGTTTTTGCAGTGTAAGAGTTGCAGATTACAGGATAGTTTTTTCCTGAAACCAATTTGTTTATTGGAGAGTAGGTTGTTTTTCTCTAAGTGGAGGATAATGTATTGGTTAATAATTGATTCCATGACTTTACAGGTGACACAGCATAAGAAGATTGGTCTGTAATTTTCAACTAGGCTGGGGTCTCCCTTTTTGAGGATGGGGATGACCGTGGCTTGTGACCATAGGTTAGGCAAGGAGCTGGTCCTGAAAGATTTTTCAAAGATTATGCTTTGAGGTTCGGCTATGGCACTGGATAGCTTTTTTAAGAAGTAGGCACATATTCCATCTGGTCCAATAGATAGAGATGGTTTTAGATTGTGCTTTTTCAACATTGTCTTCTGTAAAATTGATATGTATTAGATCATTGTGGTTGTCTGTGGTTTGGCTAGGAAATACTGGGCATGATCCATTGCTGTTTACAAATATTGAGCCGAAGAAGGTGTTAAAGATGTTGGCTTTAATGGTGTCATCGTTGCAGTCTTTACCATTAGGTCCTATCAGGGGTGGGATGAACCTTGAGTCTTTTAGTTTGTTTTTTACAAAATTGTAAAAAGTGCAGGTGGAATTGATGCATAGAAGGTTTTCCTCTTGTTTAATATGATAACTGGTGCATTCAGTCTTTATCTGGTGGCATACATTTTTGTATCAGCTTTTGAAATTGGCAACGTGACCAGATTTGTTTTTCTTGCAGAGTGATCTCATTTTGGATTGAAGTTTCCTTATTGTTATGGGTAATCTGTTTTTTTTGGGGGGAGGAGTTGTTGTTGGTACATATAGTTTGATGACTCTTTTGACTTCAAGTAAAAATATGTTGTAATGGTCTTCAACAGTATTGCATCCAGTGAATAGACATTGCCAATCAAGGGATGAGAGATTGTTGTCTATAAGATCATAGTTGCCTTTTTTGAAGTTATAATCACTTTCCAAAGTGCTTGTTTGCCATTTAACAAATAGTTCTAAGTAAATAGTTCTTCTGAATGTCTTTGTGGCATAGAGAGAAAAAGCCCCAGGGTTCAGCAGGAGAGTTGCGATCTCTCCTGCAACCTCGCAGAGCATCCGTCCTTAGCTTTGCCACCCCTAAAAGGCAGATTTGGCTCCTTTCAGAGCCCACAAACAGGGAGAAGCCAGCACTGGAATGAAGAGATCCATTCCATGTGACTATTAATGTCAGGAAGCTCCACCCCCTCTCCCCTTATATGATACACAAGCTTTATATCCAATTTTAATGTCACCTGTATGCACGCATACACATCAACATATGAATACATAAAGAAAGAAAGAAAAAATGGTTCTCAATAATACATTAATTAATAAATTAGAACTAAAATGCTGATCCGGCCCTTGAAGAAACCCAGTTTGACACCCCTGCTGTAACACAATCAAGAGAGTAGGGGTCGCAATTATATTTTGACTGTGTGTTCTTCAGATCATATGTTGATGACAAATTCACACTTTCTTTGCAAGTGATCTACAGAAAGAAGATGAGACGGGCAAATAGAAAACGTGTGCAACACAGTAAATAATCCCAAAGTGTTTTCAAGAAATTTTGGAATATTTATTCCTCTAATTAATCCTAATTAGTCAATTAAATAATTAATGTATTGTTGATAACCATTTTTTGTTTCTTTCTTTATGTATCCATATGTTGATGTGTATGAGTGCACAGGACAGATTAAAATTGGATATAACAGCTCATATATCATTGGACCCAAAATGATCACTTACCTCTGTTCTATTTGCTTGCGCAAACTCTCTGGAGATAATCATTTGTGTAATGCTCATGAATGAGGAAAGGGGGGGCTATTTCCTGAGGTGCTAATTAACAGTCCTATTAAATATATGTTTGTTAGAAAAAGCCATTGATATTTGTTTCCCTGGTCCTGTAATCTTAAACTTCTGCATATTTTCGAGAGCTGTATCAAGCCTCTCTAATCTATTCTCAAAAGTGGACCTGAAGCCCTGTAAATAATCCATTTGATTCCTGATTATTTGAGGGCAGTCTGGTCCAATTTCATTTTAGCTCCTCTCATTATTGAGTTAAAATAGAGCTTTAATGTTTGTTGATATTGTTGTTCCTATTATATATGGAATTGGATGGAATTTTAAGAAGAGTTAAAAGATCATAAGAAGAGAAAACATGCCATGGAATTCCATGTTGGGGTTTTCAACTAGACATCTTTGAAAATCTGAAAAAATGCTGACACTATGTTTTTGTTTGTTTTTTATTAGCATGGGATAACAGCTATGTGAAGTTTATTTTTAAGAAAAAAAATCATCCAATTAAGTTGAAATGTGGGGGGCAGATTTCTCAAGCTACATTGTAGCAGTTGAGGATATGTTCCTACAAGGGAAGAGTAAAAGAACGTTAGAAGTGTATGGCAAGAGTACATATTCCCAGGAATGACACCCAAGTTGGGAAGGTCATCCCAGCTGTCCAGCTGAAGCAAACAGGCCCTTATATTGGCAGCAGCAATATAGGAAAATGCTGGAAGAAGACAATTGCTTTAGTGACAAGGACAAAGGCATTTGGGAGAAGAAAATGGTAAACTACATCCGCACAGGAGAAAACCACATGAATAAAATATAATACAATTGGCAATATATGGTCAGATGATGATTCCACCCATGATGGACTTATTCTGGATAGTGGATCTATCATATTTAATTAAACAATAATTGATAAGAAATGGCATTAAGAAACGAACTGTCAGGTTTCCAAGTGATGAAATCCATTAAAAAAAAAAAAAAAACGAAGTCCATCTTCCAAGACAAATTCTTTTATTTAGGAAAACATTAAATTGGCAAAGTCCATGATAATTCCGTATCTGCCATAATCCGGAATTACCCCACAATATTAAAAGTTAGAAACAACCCCCAAAAGTCACATTCTCCAATAGAAATAATTCAATGTTGCTTGATGTCATAAATCTCCATCTCAAGGGGCCCAAGCACCCACAGCTCGTTTCCCATGGGAAGGAGAATCACCTAACCAAAACAATTCTCTTTATCTCCACTCCTACCCACTTAGGAATATGGCAAGCCCGAAACCCTTCCCTCCATGACTGCCACCGAGAAAGTAAGAAAAAGAATATATACTAAGCCTAACTAAAATGACTACACATATGTCAATTTCGGGCTTGACACAAACATGGCTATTTGATCGAGGACATAGTATTTATAACTTTTGGGATTACTTGGAGTAGATAAAATGCCATGGTAAACTTTCTACGAATGAATTACAATAAAAGTTTATTAACAGAGAATTTTTGTTTTGTTTTTACTATTATTATCCTTCCTGTTAACTATTCTGTCACTAATATAATATACATGACATAGGTCAATAATTTGCAAATTAATAAAGCTTGTTGATATTAGTTCAGTGTTCAACACAATCATTCCTCAGCATTTGGTGAACAAACTGGGCCTATTAGGTTTAATAGTCCTTTATGTAATTGGATACTGGATTTCATTATTGGTAAGCCCCAGTTTGTGCGAGTTGGAAGAAAAGTTTGAGTACAAGTTCCCCACAGCGCTGTGTCTTGAGTCCACTACTGTTCACCAGGATGACCCATGACTGCTGTGCCAAATCTGCTATGATACATGTTGTAAAGTATGTGAATGACACATCAGTGGTGGGTCTTATTTGGAACAACAATAAAGATGCTTATGGGAAGAGGTGAAGGCTCTGGTGTACTGGGATAATAAAAGTAACCTGGTCCTAAATGTTAATAAAACAAAGGAGATCATTGTAGATTTTAGAAAGAGCCGGCATGGTCATACTCCACTCAGTATCAAAGATGAAGCTGTAGACATGGTCAACAGTATTAAGTATCTGGGGGTGCAGATAACTAACACTCTGAATTGGTCTCTCCACACATCATCCTTAGTGAAATGTGCAAATCAGCATCTGCATTTCCTGCATTGGATGAGGAGAGCACATCTTTCCCCTTCTGTCCTGGCCACTTTTTAAAGAGGCATGATTGAGAGTCTTTTAACAAACTGCATCACTGCATTTATGTTGTATATTTTAGGGTTAATGGAAGAATATTTCCAAATGGGGCATGCAGAGGCTGAAAATGGGATGCAATGGCTGAAAATGGGGCATGCGGAGGCAGCAACAGGCTATGGCAATCCGTGCAGCCTGAAACAGCTGATCATTGGGAGGACAATCCAACTGACAATCAGCTGCTTGTGCTAATCAGGCTGTGCTGAAGCTGAAACATACTGTTTGCTGTTTGCTGCAAGGAGGCTGGGAGGCAAAGGTAGATTTGTTTTCTTGTTTTCCTCCTCAAAAGATAGGTGGGTCTTATACTTTGGAGCATCTTATACTCCAAAAAATATGGTACATTGCTTTTTATGCTTATTTAGGCTTTTTTTTCCTTTGTAGTTTGTGCTATTTTTTATGTTCTCTTTAAAATGTTAAAGAAACTGTGGTAATGGATACTGGATCAGGAAAACAATAAAGAGGAAATATTAATTTCCCCTAATCTTTGGTCCTATCATGATCCATATTTCTCTCTTGATCTATGATGACTTATGGCTTTTTTGGGGAAAAAAGGCTTCCTTCCATGAAGAGCTTGACTGAAGAGCATGAAGAGCCATCTTCTGGTTTCAAAAGACTGAACATTCTCCCTCATGATTCAATCAGACTCTCTCAATGATTTCTCCATTTAACTAGGTATGTCCCTGGGATTCTCTTGAAATTAATACAGATACTGGGAAGGGCAGGCAGGAAGAAAAGCACCCATCATATGGATGACGTAACAAGTTAGCACTTATAATTTTGGACAAATCTTGAAGGCCTCAGACGACTAGATGAGTGATAACCTTTCATTTAGAGAAAGGCAAGTAGGCATCATTCTTTTGGAATTCACCCTATTCATCCAAAAAATGACCTGGATCAAACTTCTCACGATTTTCCCAGCTGAGAGGATCAAAATGCACCAAAAACCACAATGGAAGAACATTTGTGCCCTTAAAGAGACAGGAAATTATAGATAGTAGAGAGGGATCTTTCCTATAAAGAAACAGGCTGTTAATTCTTTCAAAAGTGAGATTCCTTAGAAGGTATAAGTATGAAAAAGTACCTCTGATGCAATTTACAAAATTGTACCATATCTGGTGTTTGACCACTGCATATTCACATGCTAAAGACCTTGCAGAAAATTATGTTAGTTGAAATGAAGAACGTAACAAGATTTTTTCTTTGTCTGCTATGTTTCACCAGTGTAAACTGCACTTATCCCAGTTTATAATATTAAAATATACAACCTTCAAAATACAAGTGGAATTAAAGTTCCTACATTCTCAAGCTGCATTGTTGTTGCCTAAGTTAACAAAACAAATTTAGTCATCAACATCTTAGTCATTTTCTCCAACAGAAAAGAATTATTTTAGAAATGACCTCTAGCTATGTTAATATTGTACTGCCTTGGCACACCAGCACCATTTTTATTTAGAGGCTTTAACACATGTCTGTATGGTGCTCTTTATCCAAAATGAGATTGTGGTATTAAAACATCCCAAACCAATACAGAAGGCCAGGACTGTGACAATGGGTGTCTACTTATCTCTACCACTCACTGCATTTGCTTACTGATAATGTTATACTTGGTCTTCACAATTCACAGGCAGACCTTCCTTTCAGCTTGGATTTTTTTTTTTTTTTGCAGACATTTCATTATTGCATTATTAATGTCATCAGTGCTCCAAAATGGGGAAATTAATTTGGTTTGCTGTCTACTGTCTTATGTGGATTTGGGGAGATTTTTTCCCCTTTACTGTTATTTGAGTGTTGCTTAAAAGGTGTGTGATGGGAAAAATGTACTAAGGGCTGTTGCCTCTTGCCTTGGCCTTTGGTTGTTCCTTTGAATGATTTATCAATTAGCTTTGTCGCTATATGTCTGCTGATGGCTAATTTTTCAGACAAACGTCTAGGAATTCTGTTCCATTCTGACTCCTCACTTGATCTAAGAAATCTATAGCTTCCCAGTAAATGGTATTTTTATACAATCACAGTGAAAATGTTAGCATGCCACTACCATAGTCACAAAACATTGGGAAATTGAAACATGTTTTTAAAGGTATGTATACTAAACAGTTTTAATTAGAAACAAAAAAAATATAGCAACCGGTGCTATAGGGAAGCCTATTTAGAGAGGAGGTTCTCCGTTCAATCTTCAACCATGTCTGTTTTTCAGACACAAGACCTTTATCTTTTCAGAAATGATTGCTGCCAAATCCTTCTTACATTGAGAAAGAGAGTGACTGACCGAGGGTCACTCAACTGACTTTGTGGCTAAAGCAGGACTAGAACTCATCGTCTCCTAATTCCTAACCTGGTGCTTCATCCACTAGATCAACTCATCCCAGCTCTGACACTAGACCACCAAACTGACTCTGTTTTATGATTAACAAAAGGCAAACTAAGTACTCCCATGAACCATTATTTTTCCTCTATCAGGAAGGCACAATTATTGCAGAAGTGTGATTGTATTGTACTTATAGGTAAAGATCTGTATGCAAAATGAATTGCAGACTTTCTTTGATATATCATACCTGAGGGATGAATTGTCCTCTGAAATTCACATCCTGAGTTGTTACATGTGGGAAGTTCTCAATACTTGCTTGTAAATGACATAAGGTCTCATGAACAAGTGCTTTGTTGGACATCTGTTAGGAATTGATAGTCACCTAACAGTTGGGTTGGAAATATATAAACCAGGATAGACGTTTAATACTGTCTCTTTAAGGGAATGCTAAAATTGTAATTGGGTGTGGTTCCTCAAACAGCCATAAGATGGAGCCAGAAACCTGGGTTGTTCTGTTCTGTTGTTTCTGTGAGTTGGTGTTGCTAGATGTTCTGATGTTTACTGTTTTTGCTTCCTGAATTTTTCCTATTGACTGTTACTGATCATTGTTCTTCTTGGATTGCTGTGAGTCTATTTACTGAACTGTTTATGATACTGAAGCTTGTTATTTGGATTATCCCTGGACTGAAAACTGGCTGCTTTAACTGTGTATGACTTGGACTGTGTTGGACTTTGCTTAACCAGTTACTGGAAGTAAAAAAGCTATATTTTACTATTCAGTGTATCTGTGTGCTGGTCATGTTTTATTCAACATTACTCTCACTACGTCTTCCTGTGCGCACTCATTCGCCTAATGGGGAATTACCTTAACACTGGTTATGGGCCCAGGCCATACCAGGCTCAGATAACTGAGAGTTAGTGTGAATACACAGTACCATATACAGAGAACTGTTTACTGTTTAATTGAGGGCTACTATCCTGTGAAAGATGGCACAAGACCCATCAACAAGTCTATCACTGATAACCCGGTTGGATGGAACAAACTATGTTTCCTCGTCTATGAAGTGCAGGGTACTTTTGCGTAGAGAAGGGTTATGGGCTGCAGTTCAAGATACACTGGATGTAAATGCTTGGAATCCAGATGATGAGGACGATGCCAAGAAGCTTTAAACAAAACAATGAATGAGCTCTTTGTATAATTGGACTAACACTGAGTGACCAGCAGCTAGTCCATATTCATGAAGAAGAGTCTGCTGCTAGGTGTTGGGAGAAGTTGAAGGGGATTTATATTTGTGACAGTGTAGGTACACGCATACATCTTACACATAAACTGTTTAGAACATGTCTTCTGAAAGGTGGTAAACCATGATTTGTGGGTAGTTGATAGTGGAGCATCACAGTGCATTACTAGAAATAGACAGAGGTTTGTAACGATGTTCATGAGTAAGCAACATGTATCATTGGCAAATGGATGGAAGATAAAAGCATCTGGTGAAGGTACTGCATATTGTTCATGCATAAATGAGCATTTATCTATGTTATATGTACCTAAACTGAAATTTAATTTCTCTCATTGGCATGGCAGAAAACCAAGTTTAAGTTACCTACACACATTTGGAGCTCCAGGATGGGTGCATATTCCCTCACAAGTAAGACTGAAAGGGCCACATAGAGCTAGGAAATTATTTTTCGTAGGTTACGAGGCCAATCATAGGTCATTTAGATTTTGGGATCCAGGCATGGCTCATGTTTACTGTAGCGCTAGTGCTAAATTTATTGAGCACGTTGGGTGGCATAAACTAGAACAGGAATTCAACAATGATGTAGTTATTGACATCCAAGTAGTCCCTAAAGATGAAATAATTAAACCATCAATAGCCATTAAAGAGGAAGAAAAAGCACAGGAAGAGGTAGAAGAACAGGAGCAGGTAGAACAGGAGAGTCCACCAGTTAGCCCTGTATTACCGAGACATTCAACCCGAGTAACACGGCCACCTGATAGATATCAGGCTAGTGTTGTATGCCAAGTGAATACAGTTCCTGGTAATTATAATGAACTGAAATTGTATCCTACTAAGGATCAGGCTGCTTGGCAGGAAGCAATGGATAAGGAACTGAAATCCTTACAAAAAACTGGAGGTATATGAAAATGTCAGGTTACCACCAGTTGAACAAACCATAGGT
Organism: Pseudonaja textilis; assembly: GCF_900518735.1. The sequence continues at coordinate 9,830 of NW_020770559.1, forward strand.
TGTAAATGGATTTATAAGTTAAAGATTAGTGTGGAGGGGACTGTTACCCATAAAGACAGGTGAGTAGCACAAGGGTTCAATCAGAAAGCAAACAACTATGATGAGGTGTTTGCAGCTAGTCTGAAGGCTACTACATTACAATCAGCATTAGTGTGGGCAGCTAAGGAGAAACACATTATAAATCATTTAGATGTAGAGATGGCATATCTGCACGCACTGTTGCAACACACTATTTATTTAAAGAAACCTTTAGGTATCAAAAATGATAACACTCATTGCAAATATAGTGATTGAAAACAATGAAATAATGATATGTCATTATAAAACAAGTCCAAAAGAAGAGGATATTTGAAGCAAATATGTGGTGACAAACCTGGATTCAGTATTCTAGGTGGGTCTTACTAAAGCTTTCTAGAGTGGTATTAGTACCTCCTTTGATCTTGATTGTATCCCTCTGTTAATGCAGCTTAGGATTGCATTGGCTATTGTTAGGAATCTGTCCACCAATTAGTTGGGTTGGCAATATATAAACCAACAATGTATGTTTGTAGCTTTAAGACAAAATCACTCTATTGATTTATACTATATTCTGATTGTTAATTATATTGCAAATTACCATAAGAGGGAGCTAGAGATCATAGCTTGTTCTCTCTGACATTCTGTCTCTCTCTGACATTCTGTTGCTATCTAAGGTTCTCTGTTGTATTTATGCTGTGCTTATGCTTTGATATCTTTGTTTACTGTAAATGACAAAGGCAACCAGTAAGAAGACTTTGTAATTGGATATTCTTTGGACTGTAAAATATATGACCTGGACCGTTTATTGGATTGTGCTATTTCTTAAAGTAAAGTTTAACTCAATTTAGTGTATCTGTGTGTGGCTGGATAATTATTCATAACTATTCTCATAAACATTTCCATGTTCTTATCCGTGTTATTCAAGGGTTATTCTGTACATATCATAACATTGATTATGGGCCCAGAGAGATATTGAGAGTGTGAATATACAGTTTCATATTCAGACTGCTGATTGTGGTTTACTGTTAAACTATCAATGGCACAAGAACAGTCAACCAGTATATCCCAGATAACCTGGTTGGATGGAACAAACTATGTTTCCTGGTCTATGAAGTGCAGACTACTTCTATATAAAGATGGATTATGGACTGTAGTTAGTAGTCCACTGTGTGTAACAGCTTGGGACCCATTGAATGATGAAGATAAAAAGAAAATAGCTGACTTTAACCGGGATAATGAAAAGTCTCTTAGTATAATTGGACTGACACTGAGTGATCAGCAGTTAGTCCATATTTGTGGTGAAGAATCTGCTGCTAAGTGTTGGGACATTTTGAAGAGGATTTATGTTTGAGATAGTGTGGGTGCACACATACACCTTACATGTAAACTGTTTAGAGCCCGTCTTATAAAAGGTGGCAATATGTTAGCTCATTTGGAATTTATGAAAAGGATTTTACAAGAGCTACAAGAAAAGGAGCTGATTTTCTCGGAGTTGCATCAAGTTTACATCATTCTTTCTTCTTTGGATGAAATTTATGTTGCTTATGTGTCTTCACTGGAAGTTTTAAACAGAGATGAACTTACATTGACTGGCATAACTGGAAGAAGAGTCAAGAAGAAGGCAAGATAGAAATCAACTGAGAGAAAGACAACCACAGGAAGAAAAACTGTCTTCAACTGCCTATATTGTTAGGAAATGTTTTTCTTGTGGGGCTAAAGGTCATATAGCCAGATACTGTAAAAAGGGTAAGAAACAGAATGCTATTAATATACAGAGAGCGTATAAAGATGCTAGTTTCGCCATATCAAGTACAACTACAACTGTAAACTATGATATATGGGTAGTTGACAGTGGAGCATCGCAGTGTCTAATTAAAAGTAAAGAGAGGTTTATTAACATGACAAAGAGTAAACAGCATGTATCATTAGCTAATGGATGGAAATTGAGAGCATCTAGAGAAGGTACTGCATATTGTTCATGTATTAATGAACGTTTACCGATGTTATATGTACCTAGACTGATATTTAACTTGCTATCTTTAAGAGCAATGGTAAAAGCAGGATTTGTTGTAACCTTTCAGGGAGATAAATGTTTAATTGAAAAACAGAATAAAAGCATTACTGCAAGTTTGGATAATGGTTTGTTTATTATACATGATAATCCATTAATTAATGCTAACTCAGTTTATGAATGTATTCATCTGCTCCATAGATGTATGGGACATATAAATTTCAAAATGCTAAAGAAAACTGTTGAGTTATCTAATGGTATAAAATTAAAACTTTGTACAAAGTATTTAAATTGCAATGCTTGAAATCAAGAAAAAAGCAAGGTAACTCCTGCAAATAGGGTAAATGGATCCAAAACCAATGAACCATTAGAGGTTGTTTTTGCTGATATTATTGGACCTAAGAAACCTAGTTTAGGTGGAGCCTGTTACATATTAAGTATAATTGATCATTTTTCCAGATATGGTTTCTGTTATTTTACATTGCTTTAATTTCTCTATTACTGTTATTTATGGATGACATAGCAATTATAACTAAATCTGAACAAGAAGCAAATGATATTGTTTATAGATTACAGAAAAAGTTCAGGATTAGAAATTTAGGGGAACTTGAGCATTATTTGGGTCTTGATATAGTGAAAACGAATAAAGATTTTAAAATTTCGCAAGCCAAGAAGATTAGCCAATTATTAAAATGCTATAACATGGAGCATTGTAAATCTGCTAAGACACCAATGAGTAAGGAATTTATACATAGTGATATTTAAAGTCCTATGTTTGATAAGGAAATATATCAATCCTTAATCAGTAGTCTATCATATCTGAGTAATTGGTCTAGACCAGATATATCTTACAGTGTAAATCAATTGGCTAGATATAACACTGAACCAAATGAAAGGTATTGGTAAGCAACTAAGCGAATAATTGGGTTTTTAAAACACACAATCCATTATTCATTATATTTAGAACCAAGTAATGAATTAGTGCTAACTGCATATGCTGATGCAAGTTTTGCTACTGATATAATGACTTGCAAGTCAACATCAGGTATAGTGGTAATGTTGTGTAATGCTTTAATAGGATGGAAGTCTATTAGGCAACAACATATTAGTTTATCCACTATGGAAGTGGAATTCTCATGTTTATCATTAATGTGTAAAGAACTGATATATTATAAACAATTGTTGAAGGATATTGGAATTACTGTACATGATCTGTTTATTGTTTATGAAGACAATCAATCTGAAATTAGCATGGCTACTAATTTAGCTGTTGAAAAAAGATCTAAACATACTGATTTGAGATATTTAAATGTTAGACAGTGTGTTCAAAATAAATCAATTCAATTAGAATACTGCATGACTGATCATAACATTGCAGATCATTTCATGAAAGCTCAAGGTGCAATTAAGCATAAAAAGTGTTGTGAGAATTATGGTTTAAAGATGTAATGTATTATATATTGACCTACCCAAAAGGGAGAATGTTAGGAATCTGTCCACCAATTAGTTGGGTTGGCAATATATAAACCAACAATGTATGTTTGTAGCTTTAAGACAAAATCACTGTATTTATTTATGCTATATTCCAATTGGTTGATTATATTGCAAATTACTATAAGAGGGAGCTAGAGATCATAGCTTGTTCTCTCTGACATTCTGTCTCTCTCTGACATTCTGTTGCTATCTAAGGTTCTCTGTTGTATTTATGCTGTGCTTATACTTTGATATCTTTGTTTACTATAAATGACAAAGACAACCAGTAAGAAGATTTTGTAATTGGATATCCTTTGGACTGTAAAACGTATATGACCTGGACCGTTTATTGGATTGTGCTATTTCTTAAAGTAAACTTTAACTCAATTTAGTGTATCTGTGTATGGCTGGATAATTATTTATAACTATTCTCATAAACATTTCCATGTGCATATCCTTGTTACACAAGGGTTATTCTGTACATATCATAACAGCTATTTTGGCTGCCGCTGCACACTGCTAACTCATATTTAACTGGTTATCAAGACTTCAAGATCCCTCTCACAGTTACTGTTATTAAGTCTGGTTTCACTCAGTCCATATGTGTACTTTTGGTTTTTCTTGCCTAAGTGCAAGACTTTATTTTTTTCTATATTGAATTTTACTTTGTTAGATAGGACCCAGTGTTCAAGTCTATCAAGAGCCATCTGGATCTTGAGCCTATAATTTAGAGCATTAGCTATTCCTATTAGCTTAATATCATCTGCAAATTTGGTAAGTTCCCCTTCTATTCCCTCATCTAAGTCGTTTATGAAGATATTGAAGAGTACTGGGCCTGAGACGGAACCTTGTGTACCCCACTGCTTACTTCCCTCCATGTAGACTTAGACCCATTAAGGACTACTAGATGAGTACAGTTTGTCAACCAGTTATGAATCCATCTGGTGGTGATGCTATCTCTACCACTTTTTTTTACCTTACCAAGAAGTAGGTTGTGGTCTAATTTGTCAAATACCTTGCTGAAGTCTAAGTATATTATGTCCACAATATTTCGTTGGTCTACTAATTTAGTCACTATGTTGAAGAATGAAATAAGATTGGTTTGGCATGATCTGTTTTGTTTTGTTGTAGTGCTATGAGCAGCCACAACAACATAAATTATGTTTCTATGATTCAATTTCTATTTTTCATTGGGACTTTCAACTGCAGTGCTCACACTAGTCATTTGATTTATCTAGAAAAAAGCCAGGCACTTTGAGCTTTTGTTATTTGCACTTCTCTGCATTTTTCCTGCCACGTAGAAAAAAACCCTTCATGTCCACAGTATGCATGTGAATTGCTAATAAAATGCATATATGGGAGAAGGGAGGAGCTTGCGCCGTGACGATACGGTCTGCAATTGAGCTCCTCGATTGCAGCCGATATCTCCGTTACCGGCCGGTCCAAACGGACCTATGCTGTCCCGTAGAGACAGCTATCGTGAAGAGCGTACCCTGAGGACTCCGGGGATATCGCAAAATCCCTGGAAGACCTGGGTGAAGCTCTCTTTGCTGGCGGCAGAGAGGCAGCCCCCATGCTGCTGAAGTCGGGGAGGCTCCAGAAAGAACGGGTCTGAGAGAGAGTCTGTCAGTTGGGTGAGAAACTTTTTTTTTTATTATTTAATTTTTCGAGTCTTGAAAGTTCACTCTGATTATTAGAAGGAATCTGTGTGATTTTTTTTTTTTTTTTTTGACAAAATTGATTAAGCGGCGTTTTTTTTAAGGGAGACGTCAAAGAGAGAATTTATTTGCTTTTTTTTTTCTTTGCTTCCGGACTTTATTGTTATTTACGGGTTAACTGGACTGTTCCTTTTTATATTTATACATTGTATTCTTCCTTTGGATTTTTCATTTTTAGGCTAGAGGCTCCCTTTGTTTATTTTTTTTTTATTTTATTCTTTTTTGCTTTTATATGTTTGTGTATTCCTTGCCGGCTTTTTTTTTTTTTTTTATGCTGTTCAGAGAGGAGGGGGGAAAGTGAGAACTAAGAAACTTTGTAACACTGCCAACTAGAGGCTTGGAAACATTTTACTTGAACTGTGAAAAGACGAAATACTTCTTCCCAAGGACATCTTCTGATAAGATAGAGGAAAGCGCTTTGTAGAATATTATTACAGGTGTCTTTCTGGATATTTATGGCTTAGCTTTGAAGCTTGTGGGAAAGAGAAGGGAGTCATAATTAGAGCCTTGGACAATTAAATAGAGTGCAGTGTATTGCTGTTTACTTTCTTTTTCTAATTCTTTTTTTTAGTTCCGCCACCCCCTCCACCAGCATTAAGGTCTTTATTTTTATTTTTAAGGTTGATTTATTTTCAAAGGGAAGCCTCTGAATTTTTTTTATTTTTACTTTATTTTGACTTATTTTACTTTATTTTTTCTCCTTTCTATTTGGATTCTGCTTTTTTTTTTTAATGTATATCAATGGACTATTTCTTTTTTCTTTTTTCAATTGAGATTTTTTTTTTTTTTGGCTGGATTAAGGTGTGGAATTTGAAGAAATTTATTCTTCTTGTTTTTTGTTTTTGTTTTTTCTCTCTTTTTCTCTTTTCCTTCTTTTTGGCTTTGACTTTGTTTATTATTATTTTTACTGGGTTTTTATTTTTATTTTTATTCTCTTTTGTGGACTATTATTTTTTAATTGGATTAAGGTCAGGAAGAATTTGAAGAATTTTTTCTTTTTGCTCTTTTCCTTTTCCTTTTTCATGTTTTTCTTCTTTTTCGCTCATTATTGATTTTTTTTTTATTATTGGCCTTCTCATTTTGGATTATAATTGGCTACTCTTTTTGGATTAAAATTTGAAAGAATTTGAAGAGCTGGAACTATTTAAAATGAGTAAGAAACTTATATCTTCGGGTGCCTCTATGTCCACCTCTGCCTCCCCACCATCTGGACAGCGTTCAATTCATACAATGTTAAAGCAAGATAAAGAAAAAGAACAAGAAAGAGCATCTTTTCAGATGATTATGCAAGGAATTCAAGATCTTAAGGTAAAAATAGATACCATTGAACAAAGAACAGGGAGGACGGAGGAAAAAGTGGAAAGTATTCAACAGATGATGACAAAATATGAGGAGAGACTTCAAAAAGTCGAAGAAGGGGGCAAACGAAGAGAGGAGAAGATTGGAAATATTGATAATAGACTAACAGTGATTGAACAAGAAAAAAGTGGGATGTTGAAGTGGGAGTTGGATAGATCAGAATTCTATCTTAGATTTCAAAATATAGAAGAGGAAAAAGGACAAGATTTGGCTGCGATAATGGTAGGAATCTTGGCGGATACGTTGGAGATAACAGAAGAGAAGATGATGGATGGAATAGATGAGATATATCGAGTTTTTACAAGATATGCGATGAGAAATAATCTGCCCAGAGAAGTCCATATTAGATTTACTAAAAAATCCATGAAGACACAAATATTACAAGTGGCAAGAGAGAAGATATTGAAATACAAAGGTAAAGAAATCTTGGTTTTAAAACAAATACCCAGAAGAGTGAGAGAGATGAGAAGAGAATATCGATTCCTGACCAAAATGTTATTGAAAAAGGAGGTGACTTACAGATGGCTGATCCCAGAAGGATTGATGTTTACGTGGCAGGAACAGAGACATAGAATTGATTCAATTGAGAAAGCAGAACTGTTCTATGCAGAAGTCTTTGGAGAGAGAGAAGGAGAGGCAGAAAAGGAGGTTCCATTAACTGAATCCCAAGAGGAACAAATGGAGATTGGAAAAGAAGAAGGTGCAGTAGGTGGACAAGTGGATATTAAAGATCAGCGTGAATCAAGACCCACGAGAGTGGTTAAATCTAAATATAAAATATAATCATGGAAGAGAAAAAACTGATTACAATGAATATAAATGGACTGAATTCAGCTGCTAAGAGAAGGAAGATTTTCCATAAATTAAGGAAACTAAAGTTTGATATAATTTGTCTACAAGAAGTACATATTAAAAAGCAACATGAACAATTGTTATTACAACCAAAATTAGGGAAATTGTTTACCTCTTTGACTCAATGTAAGAAAAGAGGGGTGGTCTTATATATTAAAGAGGTTATTCCAGCAAAAATGATTTATACAGATGATGATGGGAGAATATTAATGGTGGAAATAATGGACAATAATAGAAAGATACTTTTGATTGCAATTTATGCCCCGAATGATAAACAGGAAGAATTTTATAAAAAAGTACATACTAAGATGGCTGGACTGGACTATGCTAATATAATTATGATGGGAGACTTTAATGGAATTGTGGATAATAAACTTGATTATATTGCAACAGCAGCAAAGTATAATAGAAAAACTCTTCCTAAATCTTTTTTTAAAATGACAGAGGAATTAACTCTAAAAGACATATGGAGAGAAAGAAATGTTAAACTTAAGCAATATACTTTCTATTCAAATAGACATTTATCATGGTCCAGACTTGATATGATTTGGATATCAACAGACTTAATATCTAGCGTTCAAGAAGTAAATATTGAAACAAGTACCTGGGCGGATCATAACCCATTGACAATTAAATGGAAGGGACAAAAAAAAAGATCGAGATGGACGTTAAATAATACTATTTTAAAGGAGAAAGAATTTACACAATGGATGGAGAAAGAACTGGCCTTTTTCTTTAAGGAAAATAGAAAAGAAGACACTTCAATACAGAATGTTTGGGATACAATGAAGGCTTATGCCAGAGGCTTGATAATTGACTATACAAGAAAAAAGAATATTAGGAAAAGGCAAGCTTTCAAAGCCTTGGAGGATGAATATAAAAGTCTCGAAAAAGAACTGCAGAAAATGCCACAGAAAAAAGACGTTAAATTGAAACTGGATATAACTAAATATAAAATGGACTTAATAGACAAAGAAGAACTGGCACAGAAAATTAGGAGTGCCAAACAGAATTATTTTGAAGATGCAAATAAGCCAGGTAGATGGCTAGCATATAAGCTGAGAAAAGAGAAAGAGTCGAGGAAAATATTGCAGTTAATAGATGACCAAGGTAAAACTTGTCATGGCAGCAAAGAGAAAAAAGAAATTATTTATGACTTTTACAAACATTTGTATAAGAAAGAAGATATTGATGAGGAGAAAGTTAAACAATACTTGCAGAATGCAAATTTACCTAAGATACCTAAAGAGATTGAAGAAATGTTAGGAAGCAATATAACAATGATGGAGTTAAGCCAAGCACTTAAGAAGCAAAATTATGGAAAGGCACCAGGTCCAGATGGGTTTCCTGTAGAATTTTATAAAACCTTTCAAGAATCATTGTGTATCCCACTGTTAGAAGTTATGAATGAAGTTATGCTAAAAAAGATAATACCTAAAACATGGTCAGAGGCTTATATTACACTTATTCCAAAAGAGGAGGCGGACCTACTTCAAATCAAGAATTATAGACCGATTTCCTTATTAAATGCAGATTATAAAATTTTTGCTTCAATATTAGCAGAAAGACTTAAAAAATATCTGAATAACTTTATCCACTCAGATCAAAATGGATTTTTGCCAAAATGACAAATCAGAGACAATATGAGAGTAATTCTGGACACCTTGGAATATTATGAGGCACATCCTGAAAAGCAAATGGCTTTGATATTTCTAGATGCTCAAAAGGCATTTGATAACGTAAATTGGAGATTTATGTTACTTTTAATGGAACAGATGGGCTTTGCTAGAAGATTTATTCAAGCAATAGAAGCAATTTACAATGAACAAACAGCTAAGGTAATGATGGAGGGAGAACTCACAGACCCTATTAATATAAGAAAAGGCACAAGACAAGGTTGCCCTCTTTCTCCCTTGTTATTTGTATTGACTTTGGAAGTGTTGAATAGAAATATCAGAGAAGATAAAACTATAAAAGGAATGAAAATTAAAAAGGAAGAATTTAAATTACAAGCTTTTGCAGATGACCTAGTCTTTATTCTGGAAGACCCTATAGAAACAGCCTTGAAGCTGTTGGAAAAGATAGAGGCATATGGGGAGGTGGCCGGTCTGAAAATAAACAAAGATAAAACAAAGATTTTGTCAAAGAATATGTTGCTGAGACAAAGAGAAGAACTGGCAGAATTGTTAAAAATTCAAGTTACAAATAAGGTTAAGTATTTGGGGATATACTTGACGTCAAGATGTAGTATATTAAAGGAGAACAATTATATTAAACTTAAACAACAGATAGCTCAAGACTTGAAAAAATGGGAAAACCTACAATTGTCATTAATAGGAAGGATTTCAACAATTAAGATGAACATTCTACCCAGAATTTTATTTTTGTTTCAAACAATACCAATTAGGCTTGGAAAAGAATATTTTGAGGATTTAAATAAAATTGTTTTGAAGTATATATGGCAAGGCAAGAAAGCAAGGATAAAGTTAAAGCTTTTACAGGATGCTAGATTTAGAGGAGGGTTTGGCCTGCCTAATTGGGAGTTGTACTACCAAGCTGCAAATTTGATGTGGGTTAAAGAATGGATAACATTAAGGAAAACTAGATTGTTGACATTAGAAGGTCATGATTTGTTGTTGGGTTGGCATGCTTTTTTATGGTATAAGGGAACCAAAACACAGGGGTATTTTAGAAGACATTATATACGGGAGTCTCTGTGGTTAAATTGGGAGAAGACAAGAAAACAATGTTATTTGAAAATTCCAGTTTGGTTATCGACGATAGAAGCGTTTTCTTATCCTATAATTTATAAAAAGGAACAAACAGTTAGCTATGGGGAATTACTAGATGAAAAGGGTGAACTTAAATCGATGCAAAAATTAGAAGAACAAGGTATACAGATGAATTGGTTTTCATATTTGCAAATACATTCAAAGTATTATGAGGATTCCAAAGCAGAGGGATTTTATGATAAACAAACTGATTTAGATAAGATTTTGATGGGTACTGATGAAAAGGTGATTAAAAAATTATATGGTTACTTATTGGAAATTAAATTGGAGGAAGAACAAGTTAAAGAAACTATGATTGCTTGGGGGAGGAATTTTGGATATGGGATTGACTTAGAGAAATGGCAGAAATTATGGTTGCAAAATTATAAAATGACAATGTCTACAGCCTTTAAAGAAAATTTGTATAAGATGTTTTACAGGTGGCATTTTCCCCCGACGAGGATAGCAAGAATGTTCAAGAACAAATCCGAAAAATGTTGGAAATGTCATCAGAAACCTGGTTCATATTACCATATGTGGTGGACTTGTGAGGACGCTAGAAAATATTGGACTAAAATCCACATGTGGCTGGAAAAAATGACAAAGAAGCATATAGACTTGAAACCGGAGCTTTTTTTACTGGGAATTTTACCAGATGCTTATAGTAAAGAGCTGAAATATTTGATTGTAAATGTATTGACTGCGGCTAGGATTGTATTTGCAAAAAATTGGAAAAATGAGAAAATTCCATTGCAGGAAGAAGTCATAAAGAAAATATTGGAATGTACTGAGATGAGTAGATTGACTTTTGAAATCAGAGAGCAAGAAGATAAACAATTTTATATAGTTTGGGATCTTTTTTATCAATGGTTGAATGATGAAATACAAAAATAGAAATGTTAGATAATAAGGAATAATATTGATTTTTTTTTCCTCTTTTTTGGTACTGGATATTATATTTATATAATATTTTTCTGTTTCTTTTTTTTTCTCTTTTATTTAGGATAGAATTGGCACGATTATATGATTTGTTTTAGAATAAATTACTTAAAATATAGTTATCTCACAAAGGCATGATCGAACAAAAGTCTAGTCAAACTTCTTTTTTTAATAGTGATATTATGATTTGTAAGTTTGTATTGACAATAAGAGTTATTATACAAGGTAATTATAATTGTGACTATGAGATGAGTGCACAAAACTGATGAACCAACCGACTCACTGTTTGTATATAAATATGGGGGAGCTGATGTTTTTATGTTTTGTCTGTTTGTTTGTATGTCAAAAAACAATAAAAAATCTTTGTAAAATGGATATTTGTACAGATGGAGGGAAATGAGAGATATTTGGTTTAATATTCAAAATGCCTTGAATATGAAGGACCTCTGGATACATAACAGCCATCTTTTTTTTTGTCTTCCCCAGAGTATCTTGACCCATAGTCACATCACCACACCTTGGAGATGTTATAACCATGGAATTTTATGTCACAAGTTGTTGCCTGTGGAAAGGTCTCAAGGCTGTCTTTTCAACACCATTGAACCTCGTGGATCACAGCATTGGTGAAAGGCATCTTCAAACGGTCTTCCATATT
>NW_020770560.1:0-21624 GCF_900518735.1 Pseudonaja textilis
TATTCTATTCTATTCTATTCTATTCTATTCTATTCTATTCTATTCTATTCTATTCTCTATTCTACTCTATTCTATGCTACTCTGTTAAAACAAGGACACACCCCCAAATTAAACAAACAGTGGAACACATTTATTTTTTTAGGAGAAGAGAGAAGCAAGGGGGTCTTTGGTTCTCTCTGAGCCTGGTTGTTTTGTTGGAGACATTTTGTTACTTTGAACAGTATGCAGATGATGTTTATGTCTATGAGTCTATGTGCCTATTGATGGCCAATTTATCAAGCCTGGCACTCTGTCAAATCAGTCATCAATAGGCACATAGACACAAACAGTGTCTACATACCATTCAAATGAGACAATCAACAAGCCAAAAAAGAGGACAAGACTAAAAGAGCTCCTCACCAGCAATTAACAGCTAGATGAGCAGAGAATAGCACCAAGATTAACACCAGACCCAACAGCCAAGAAGTAAACAATACCCCAATCAAGGAACTGCCAAACAAGCTAACATCAAACAAGCTAACATCAAGAATACCCTGTCAACATCGACAGGGCAAGCCACTTATATATAAACAGAGAGCAAATCCTGCTCCTTTCTAGCAATGGGATTGTTATCTAGTTTGTGTAATGAAACATCTGCAAGAAAATAACCAAGGCCAGAGGGTGCCAAGTACCCCTCAAGCAATTCTACTTTTCTTTTGGGATGGATGTTGTGAGGAGTTGGATGCAAAACCGATTGGGTTCCCTATTATATGAACTTTCTTTACCATTTGTATAATTGTTAGTAATTAATCCGAATGTCTAGTTTAAGACATATTCTAAAGTTTAAATGGATGTTTATACACAATTAGATGAAGGGGATGCATTTTATGAATGCACACTTTAATTAATTGTTCCCATTTAACTTTACAGTTCATAAACACTTCTGTAAAACATTCTTGCAATGCGGGTGATTAGAACAAATGGAGAATTCCATGCTCCTTTCTACTCTTCACTGGCAGCCAGATGTAAATTTTTTCTCCCTGTTTAACAATCCAACTCTCCCCCCCCCATTCAGACTAATGCAATTAAATCTTTCAAAAGCCCAATTGTGTTACAGTAAGTGTTAAGCCACCCTTGTAATGATTTCGATGCAGTTTCAAGAACTCATTTGAAATTTGCTGTTCATCTGACTGCCTCAAGTACATTTCACATTTGTTTCATTTGCCGAATCGCTAGTCCAGCAGACTTTTTACTTGTGGTGCAGGAATGGAACCAAAACTCAATCTTCTTACTTTGGTTCCTAGTCTCTTGGCAGCATTTCCCTTTTTTTTTCTTTACTGTTGTTTTGATTTCTAAGGACATTTAAGAAGTTAGAAATGGTTGAAAATATTTGTAGCTCGGGTTGTAGGTTTTGGCAGGGATCTGTTCTACAAGCTTGCTGTTTAGCTTCTGGACATTTCATTACCAAACTAGATAACATCTTCAGCAGAGTTTTGGGGTGAAGTGTCTTTTTCTTTTATATAGGTCCTGGGTGGGTGATCAGAAGACAGATGGTTGGTCTTGTGATTGGTTGGGTCAGAAGACTGATTCTGTCACAAGTCACAAGACCACAATCAGTGTTGTGATTCAACCAGTCTTGTGACTCAGTCAGTCTTCTGATTCAACCAATCACAAGACCAACCTGTTATGACCCAGGTAGTCAAGGCAGGTCTCCAGAGAGTCTTTTAACAGATAACAGATAATCAGAGTTGAAAAAGACCTTGTAGGTCATCTAGTCCAACTCTCTGCCCAAGCAGGAGACCCTACACCATTTCTGACAGGTGGGAGTCCAATCTCTTCTTGAAAGTTTCAAGTGATGATGCTCCCACAACTTCTGAGGGCAAGCTGTTCCATTGGTTGATTGTTCTAACTGTCAGAAAAATTCCTCCTTATTTCCAGGTTAAATCTCTCCTTGTTCAGTTTCCATCCATTATTCCTTGCCTGGCCTTCAGGTGCTTTAGAAAATAGCTTGACCCCCTCCTCTCTGTGGCAGCCCCTCAAATATTGGAAGACTGCTAACCTGTCTCCCCTGGTCCTTCTCTTCACTAGACTAGACATGCCCAGTTTTAATTATCTCAACAAATGGTCCAACAAGATGGCCCTCCAACAATTGATAAGGCTCCACACTCATGCTACCCTGAAGGCAGCCACCCTCAGTCCCGCATACAACAGCCCCCTATATGGGTTGTTTAGTCTCAGTGAGTATCTGCTCCTTCTGTTGGAGGGTGTTGCTGTTCCTCCTAATGACTGTTACTGATCATTGATATAAGCCTGTTACTGAACTGTTTTTTGATACTGGACTTTGATATTTGGATTATCCCTGAACTGACCACTGACTGCTTTACCTGTGAATGACTTGAACTGCTTATCTTGGACTTTGCTTAAATATTTATTGGAAGTAAAAACCTATATTTACTGCACAGTGTATCTGTGTGCTGTTTGTGTGTTATTCTTCACCACTCTCACTACGTCTCCCTGTATGTGCTGATTCTCCTAATGGGGAATTACTTCAACAGTAATAATCAAATCCAGACACTTCTAATATCATTATTCACTTTCAAAATGACTCATATGTCTCCCTTTGATCAGCATTGGAACTTGTGAATGCTCTTCCATATGCAGAAGAAATAATTTTATAGTGACAACTAGGAAATGTGAGAGAAATATAAGTGAGGTCCTTGAGACAAGAGAAGGAAATTTTGGTAGTGTTATCCCTATATTAACATCAAGGGCACTTTCTGTTTTATTGCATGGCTCTGTCTATTCCAAGCAATTTTAGGAATGGGGTAGGGGGACCTATAATTGGTAATGGTCTTCTTCCAAAAATAAGCTGGGTCAACAATTCCTCCCAAAGGGGCCTATCTTAGTCAATATTTCAGGAGATAGGTCCTTATTTGAGTAGTTGAGAAAAGGCATCACAAGTCCTAAGACATGCATTGAAAGTAGAGACAGAGATCCACAATAATGTTCTGATGAATTTATATTGGATAGTTGAAAATGTGAACTATCCACATGTGTACAAAACTGGCCATGAACATTCATGTGTGATGGTATAGTGGTTACAATGCAGTATTGCTGGCTAACTCTGCTCACACGGCCAGGAGTTCCATCCTCACCGGCTCAAGGTTGACTCAGCCTTCCGTCCTTCTGAGGCAAGTAAAATGAGGACCCAGATTGTTGGGGGCAATTTGCTGACTCTGTAAACCACTGAGAGAGGGCTGTAAAAGCACTGTGAAGCAGTATATAAGTCCAAGTGCTATTGCTAATGTTACTTAGCTTCGCCACTTTAGCACAGAAAACTTTTAAATGAGTGTAAAAGGCAATCCTTTCTGTATAGCCTATTTACGTTTGTGAAGTCAGATCCTGTCCTCTTGCGTTCACAAAGTTTCTTTCTAATAAAAAAAAAATTGCACCTATCTGAAAGAAAAGGGAAACTTTCAACTTCTATTTTGGCCATCTCTGTAGTCCTTTACGGAAACATCTTTTAACTTATTGGAAGACTGACCTTTATTTTCCACTAAATTTTTATTCTGGTTTGGTCAGGGAGAAGCAATGAGGCATCCGTGGAAATGCTTGACATGATTCAGTCCATAGATATTAGGTCAAATGTTGTAGCTGAGGATAAAACGCATTTAGGTGTAAAGAATGTGGATGTCATCGCACAGATGCCATAGATATTATTCACAAGCAACTAAATTCACTTTTATAAAGACCAACCAGGCAGAGAAGAAAAGAAACTAGAGGGAGCAACACTGGGCTTGGGAGTAGTAATTTTAGACAGTGAGGTCTTCAGATTCTCAGCTCTGGTTATATATTGCAACCTCTTGAAGACTGGAACAAAAGGAAAAATTAAGGGACATTCCCATGAATACTTTAGTCATCTTTAGAAATGGGGAAGTTGCTGTGCAGATAAAGCAAATTTTGATCCTTCAGAGAGATGGACGGGAATCAGTGGGAACATATTTAAAGCAAGCATATTCAACTGAATAACTCTTGGAAAGAGTTATTTGACAGTAGAGCATACAGCCTCAGCGGATGACCTCTTTTTCACTACGAAGCCACTTACTATTACCCCACACCTGTCAGCTGCCACCTTATGCTTGCTTGTGCTTCACTGCAATGCAGTGACAGTCTGCCATGAACTGTGGGGAGAGGAAATGAAAGGAGGAAAACTTGGGAAAATGAAAGTAAGGGTTGTATCTCCTTGAGACACTGCCTCAGGGTCACCCAGCTGGAAGAAGGAGGAAGCCATATATCAAACCACTTTTGGACTGACCATTATGAAAACATGTTGCCTGAACCCAGTTGGTCATTCTGGGTTGGACAATGAGACAGTTAAGGAGGGGAAATTAGAGCTTAGGGATTTTGGTGCACAATTCTCAGTTGTTGACTTTAATAAAATGTACCTTTCTCAACAAAATGGAGCCAAGGATTGTTTCTATTTAGAGGTTTAAGTTATGGCAGCTCTGACAATACCAGTAGATGAGCAGCATATACATTTGATAAATGAATAAATAAAAGTACTCAAAAAGCAACTGAGTAATTGTCAGAAATTCTTGCTGTTAGTTGAATGTGGATGAGATGAACAAAATATATCATCTTCCTTTTTTGTTGTGAGAATATGAAATGCAGTTTTTCTTGGTATATAAGATAAATCGTAGCAATTTGGATGCATTACTATGGCAAAGAAATTGATCCTGGGAATGTCAAATTCTTAGGAATAAACAGGAAATATATATGTTTGGGTTTTAGGACTGTAGACAGATGTTGAAAACTTAAAAATTTTGAAACTTGGATTATAAAAGATTGGTCCAACATAAATGTTGATGTTGAGCTTTCAGGATTCTCTCAGGGCACAAATTTATACAGATGTGCCATACAGATGTTAGAATGAAATCCAGCATGGACTCTTTTTTTTTTTTTATTGAGGGCAGGTGTTATAAATACCAGAAACTTAATTTATGAAGTTATCTTTGAAAAAAAGCTTAGTTAACATTAATCTTACTTTAAATGTAATGATAAATAGTTAATTAAGGCAAGGAGCAAATATAGGTGTGCTGAAGTTGGAATAATGACACAAGGTACTTATACTTATATTTTGAACAGAGAGATGATTTTCGTAGTCAATAATCTGGGTGAAAGTTGATGTTGGCCATTAATAGAAACAATAAAACAGTAATAGGATCTAGATTTATATTCACCATGGAATGAGGTTTTTTTACTTCTGTTGCATTAGAAAGTTACAATTGCTTTTTAATAAGCTTATTTGCTTAAAATGAACTATATGACACATTATCCTCTTTCTTTCTTTTTCCTCCCTCCCTCCCTCCCTCCCTCCCTCCCTTCCTTCCATCATAAATCACAAACTTGAGTTCAATGGTGGCTTCAACGAGATTATGTCAACTGTCCAAAAGTAACCATTTTTCAATGAAAAGTGGAATGCAAAAAACTAAAATAAATTTTTTAAAAAAGTCTTCCTATGCCTACATACATTCTTTCTTTTGAAAAAACTTGTATTATATTCTGATAAAGAAGGAATAAATCAGACATTGCAAAATTTACACAATCATTGCCAGTGAAATCAATAGAACATTAACGATATGTTTTTCATTATTTCCCAACCATTCACTCACACACACACACATTGCTGCTGTGATAACTGAACATTAATTGTTCACAGTAAATAACTTATTGCTCACTTTGTATATGCTGAGTTATTGCAATGAGGTTATTTGTATGATTACATCAGTCATTTGAGTCTGCTGTATAATGACAAGATTAAACTAAATCGCTAAGGAAGTATATACATGTCTACTTGTGTGGGGATCCTGTATTACATTTTAGGTAGACTTCATTGCAGATAAAACTTCTTAAAATTAGTGGGAATTACCTTCCAGTTTTTTTTAAAAAAAGTTTAGGTAATCACCTTGGTCCACCAGAAGAACCTAAAAGCAACAATACATTAATATTTTAATTTGGATCAATTACTAAGCTGATTTTGCAAAATCAAACAAATCTGGAAATTCCAGGTCTGTAAAATGGATTGGGAAGAAAAAAGAAAACCCAACTTCCCAGAAGTAGGCAATGTCAAATCACTTCTTTTTGCTGGGGGTAGGAGAGCCCATGAATGTGCCTATGTAGCAGGGGTGGTATTCAGCAGGCTCTGATCAGTTTTGGAGAACTGGTAGCGGAATTTTTGAGTAGCTCAGAGAACCGGCAAATCCCGCCTCTGACTGGCCCCGCCCCAATCTCTTCTCTGCCTCCCATTGAGTCCGAGCTGATTGGCTGGGTCTTCTTTGGTTGCCCTGCACAGGAGAACGGAGCTGGAAAGCAGATTAGTGGGGTGGGGAGGGAATGTGGATTTTACAGTATCCTTCTGCCATGCCCGCCAAGCCACGCAACGCCCACCAAGCCATGCCCACAGAATCAGTAATATTTTTTTTTGAATCCCACCACTGCTATGTAGCCATCATGAATAAAATTACAATCAATTACGTCTTAGTTTGCACACAGCAGTAGCAACCAAGAGAGCCAATCTGGTGTTGCATTAAGGCACAGGTTAGAAACTTAGAAGATGATGAATTCTAGTCTTACTTTAGATACAAAGCCACCTAGGTGACCTTGGGCCAATCACTTTTTCCCAGCACTAGGAAGGAGGAAATAGCAAACCGTGCCAAGAAAAACCACAGGGAGTTGTCAGGAGTCAATGCTGACTGATACACACATGAAAAGTAAGCCACCAAAGGCAGTTCTTTGATGGAAATAAAGCAGGATGGGGTTGGAGTATAAGCAGTTACCTGTGACTCAGTCCTCACAGCCAATGAAGAGGACTGATTACAGGTGGGGTCTGTGCCATGGTGGTGAGTAGTTAGAATGCAGTATTGCAGGCTAACTCTGCTCACTGCCAGGAGTTTGATCCTGACCAGCTCAAGACTGACTCAGCCTTCTGTCCTTCTGATGTTGGTAAAATGAGGCACCCAGATTGTTGGGGGTAATAGGCTGAAGTCTGTAAGCTTGTGTTGCTGTCAACAATTGAAGTGCAATTTAACTACTTCTGCTATTGAATGTTTGGTCGATATCCCTCTAGTTTGGGAAAGTTATAATAGCTTCAATTTATAAGCATTTATTTCAGTATCCATATATTTCATTATGTGGATACATTTTGGGGGGCACTGTATCTTAGATAATGGCTCCATTTCCACTGCATGTTATCCCCCCTTTTTTATTTTGTTTAAAGAGTAAAGAGTTCCCTTTTTTCTCTTGTACATTTTATGCATGCTGTAAATAGCTTTGGGACTCTACCAGAGGATGTGATCACAATTTTTCCAGGTAAACACATAATCACCCTCTAAATCAGCTGTCTCATCTTCAACTCCTGCATACTAAGATCAGCTGCAGCAACATGTCGAGATTGCATTACTAGCCTTTCTGTTCTTCAGTTCTATTTCTGCCCCTCTAATGATAAGTTCTAGGGTTCTGCCATTTTTACAAAGAGATACTTGGAATAGCCAAGTATCAATGTCAAGATGCAATGCAGTCCAGGGATTTTTTTAAGAGGAAAGAAAAAAAGGCTGTTTTGCTTCAACTTCTCTGGCAGCTTTTTTGGGGGGAAACTCTATAGCTAGAATCATTTTTCTGCACATACAGAATTCCTAACCAGAAGCCTCTCTTGGTTATTGGGATGCTAGTCAAGGCTTTGAGGTGATATGAAGCACTTCACTGAAGCAAGTCATGTAGCTGCTTCGCTCCAACAAAGATAATTGTGTTGCTTTCATGCTCATCAAGACAGATCCAGAGTGCCACAAGCAGACCTGGTGAATTTTATTGTGACTTAGAAGACAATGGGATTTTTTTTTTTTTCCAGTTTAGGATCTGGAACATTTTAACTGTTCCGTTGTAATTAAAAATGCTGAAATGAAGTGATAGCAAAATGATGTTTAAGAGCATTAAGAGTCCCCGACTGCTGTTGTTCAAAGATAGGGAAAGTGATTAAAATGCTATTAAATATAAGGAAGAGACAGGGGAGGAATTCCTTCATTCCTCTCTTTTGCACGATATTTTTGAGAATATTACTTTTTTAAAAAAAGCTGTTAAGAATCCATTGCTTGCAGTGAAAATTATTTTACTGAATGTTCCTAGAGTGATGTAGATCATTATTCATATCGCACCAAAGCAGTCTCTCCTATTTTTAACTACACAGTGAGAATCAAGGAGGTAGGTTTGGGCTGAAAAAGATTGATTGGCTTAAAGCAGGGGTATCAAACTCGATTTCATTGAGGGCCACATCAGGGTTGTGTTTGACCTTGGGGGGAGGGGAGGTGTGGCCAGGGTGAGCATGGCCAGCTCAATGTCACTCCTGTTGGGGGTGCCTGTGGAGGCCCGAGCACTGCCAGAGAAAACAGGCTCCCAAGCTCCATTTTTGGTTGCAACAGCCTTCTGCAGCCCTCTGCCAGTGAAAATGGAGCTCCGGAGGGCCACATGCAGTCCTTCACTATTTGGGGGGACAGCCCCATGGGCCAGATCTAAGTACCCTGCAGGCTGGACCCAGCCCCTGAGCCTTGAGTTTGACACCCCTGGCTTAGAGAGACTCATGAAGCTTTGAAGTCAAGTTCATTAAACCATGATCTCCCTAGTCCTAGTCCTGCTGCTTTAACATTTCTGTAAATATTTACTATGAACCGAATAAGTGCCCATGATGTCAGGGTTCCGACAGATATCAACATCTGTTCTGTAATGAGGTGAACAGAACTGGATGCAGTACTCTAGGTGTGGTCTTACTAACGCTTTATCAAGTGGTATTAGTACCTCCTTTGATCTTGATTGTATCCCTCTGTTAATACCATTTAGGATTGCATTAGCAATCTTAATGGGAGCTCACTCCGTTATGCAGCGCTAGGGATTCAAACTGCTGAACTGCTGACCTTTCTGATCGACAAGCTCAGTGTCTTAGCCACTGAGCCACTGCTGGCATTCTATCTTGGCTTCTAAGGCATGCAGAAGGATGAAAGAATGAATTAAATTATTGGACTAAGAATAATAAGATTTACTTCCTGCACAGTTGCACTTTTCTGGACTATTTATACACAAACACAGATACTGTCTAACGATAATTGATGTGTGATAATTATGGGGAGAAAAAAAGAGTGAAAACCAGGAATAATCTGTCTTAGTCCTTGGGGGGGAAAAGTAGAGTACACAATTTATCCTCCTCCCAAAGTCCTGCTGTGTTGCCTCATCATACCAGGGTTCCTGGAGGAGATGAGCGAACACCAGGAATGTATACCAAGAATGTAGAAGTTTTTAATCTTGGAAAATTGATAATGAGTGTATAAATGGAACAGCACTTAATTCCTCCATGGCTAATAAAAACTTTTTATTCCTAACCAGAAAAGTATTTCATTCTTGGGGTGTTCATAGCAGTGTTCCAATATCTCAAGGGTGGCTAGAAAGAAGAGGTGGTCAACCTATTCTCCAAAGTACCTGAAGGCAGGACAAGAAACAATCGATAAAAAATAATCACGGAGAGGAGCAACATACTGTAGAACTAAGGAGAAATTTCTTGACAGTGAGAACAATTAATCAGTGGAACAACTTGACTCCAGAAGTTGGGAATGCTCCATCACTGAAAGTTTTTAAGAAGATATTGGATAACCATTTGTCTGAAATGGTAAAGGGTTTCCTGCCTAAGCAGGGGGTTGGACTAGAAGACCTTCAGGGTCCCTTCCAACTCTGTTATTCTCTATTCTATTCCTGGCACTTAAACATTTTTGGAGGCCAAAATTCTATAACCCAGAATATGCAGGGGATGCATATTGAATTACTCATTAAGAACTTCGCAAAGAGGTTGCCCAAAAGTAATTTCCAAGGACAGTACTTGCTTCCCCAATAAACATCTCAAATGCAACCTTCAGACTTAAAGTAAGTATGCCCAGTAGTGAAATACCAATCAATCGGCTGAATCTTCTGTTCTTCCAATTAGGCATTGCTGAATGTACAGATGATCATGCCTTGAAATCTTTAGCGCTATAAAATAAATAACCTTGGTGTAATTCAATAACAGTTAGAAACTTTCGAGGTCTTCTAGTCCAACTCCCAAGGAACAACTTATATCTGCTGACTTTGTGTTCAGTCAAAATATCTTGACGAAAGATATTATTTAAATTCTTTGGCCACCCGACTTTAATAGATTAATAACCAGTCAAGACAGATATCACCACAGCAGTGCTACTTTATTGTTGTTGGGGATCATCATAACAACAGAAATTTGAAGACCTACCAGATTTTCTCTTTGTGTGTCTCTTATATCAAACTTGAGATGTTTCCTATTTCTCTTTTCCAGGGCAGAACTGTCTTTTATTTCTATTAATTCTGATTTCTGTTAAGATTGTATTCAGGGGTGGAATTCAAATTTTTAACAACTGGTTCTGTGGGTGTGGCTTAGGTGGTGGGCGTGACTTGGTGGTCATGTTATTGGCTGGGTGTGGCCAACTCAACATCACTCAGATCGAGGCATGCATCTCCTCACCTGGCCTCTCATGACTATGGGGATGCTGCA
Source organism: Pseudonaja textilis (assembly GCF_900518735.1). Next base: position 10,574 of record NW_020770560.1, read on the forward strand.
ACAGTTGTAAGTGTGAAAAATGGTCATAAGTCACTTTTTTTCAGTGCCATTGTAACTTTGAATGGTCACTCCACACAAGCAAAGTATGAGGAAAGGAGGGGAAAAAAACTCCAGTGATGTTCCTGAGACAGGAAGTCCTGTCCTGCCAAGAATGTAATAAGGGTTAACGGAGAGGCAGTTTCTGTAAGCAACACCAGAATGTTTCCTTCCTGCCTTCCTTACGGGGTTAGGCCAGTAATTTCTTCTAACAACCGGTTCTCTGAACTGCTTAAAATGTTAACAACCAGTTCTAGTGAATAGGTGCGAACTGGTAGAATCCCACCCCTGATTGTATTCCCATTCATCTAGAATAGTATTTTTCAAAACTTGGCAATTTGAAAATATGTGGACTTCAACTCCTAGAATTCCCCAGCCAGGTGCCCACATATCTTCAAACTGCCAAGTTTGGGAAAAAAAAAACAGAGGAACAAAACCCTGCTCTACAGTTACTGAGAGTGAAATATAAAAACAAGATAAAGGAGAACTTGGAGAGGACTCTCACTGTTAACATGTTTCTGTGCCTGTCAGATTTTTGTTGACAGCTGTGGAAAGAAAATTATAATACATTTCAGCTAATTGCTGAAAGTGAATCCAAGTGCAACTTAGTAAGATATGATTAATTGTTGACACTTGTTTTGTACTTGGGAAAAAGAAATTGCCAACTTCAAACTTCTTCATTATCAGTGGCCATGGATGGATTAATAAAATAGAACCAGAGTTCCTCTCCTGAGGGCACTTTATTACAGAATGTAATTGTGACAATCTTGGTTTTGTTTGTTTAGCATCCATTGAATGAAAGGAAATGTTCAGTGGTCTACTTGGGGCTTCAGATAATCTTCCTGGTATGATTGAAAAGTTTCAGCTTACATCAATATTGCTTCTTATAATTGATTTAACAGTTTTCATAAAAATATGTCTTTTTCCCTCACTTTTTCCCCTTTCAGTGTCACAGAAATGCTTCTTTAAGAGGTCCTTTTGCATGTTATAATCTAATGCACATAATTAAACACAAAACTTGAACTGTTAAAATGTATTGTGAACTTACTTTAAGGTTGAAAGCAATGGTTGACGTAATTACTGAATTACTGTATGTCCTCTCCTTTTATTGCTTTAAAATAAAATAATTCCCACCACCCCATGGTACAGGTGAATATCAAAAAGCATGTTTTAAAGAGTAGGAGTGCTCTTCCCACAACCAGGAGTTTGATCCTGACCGGCTCAAGGTTGACTCAGCCTTTCATCCTTCTGAGGTGGGTAAAATGAGGACCCAGATTCTTGGGGGCAAGAGGCTGACTCTGTAAACCGCTTAGAGGGGGCTGTGAAGCACTGTGAAGTGGTATATAAGTTTAAGAGCTATTGCTAGTCCTACTTTTTCATCTGTTCTTCCCTCTGTACTCTTTTATAATGAAATGTAACACATGCAAACAACTGCTTTAAATTAATGTAAACCGCTTTAACTCAATTGTAAAACGAAAATCAATTTTTGTAATAGAGCTGTCAAATTCTGGAATATTTTATTCAATTCAATTGTCTCCACTACTAACTTTCACAGTTTGAATTCTAACATAACTTCTAACATGACCTCACCCCACATTTTAGAAGTTCTTCAAATGGCATGCATTAATATACCTATTGTCCCTGTCACATTTTTTTTCATTTTTTTGTTCAAATTTGTCATTTGACAAATGAATAAATACATAAAATAAGTAGTAAGCAGAAAAGCGATGGTTTCGCTCTAATCTCTTCAATTCTTCATGCTACTAGTTAAAAAGCTGTGATCGAGTGTCCAAAAAAAAATTCCAGCAGTGATAACAAAAGACTTCAGACTTTTTTTAAAAAATAATTTGGATATCTTTCCTTTTTTTGTGCATAATGTGAACAGTTTCAGGAGGGAAAATGTGAAAGTCAAGCACCTTTCTACCTTGTACTAGAAGAACAATTTAAGTATATAAAATATAAGAGAAGAATATTAAAAGAAACCACAAGCCTTGCTGAAACAATACATAAAAGTTGAAAAATACAAAATTTGCCATCGATAATGAGTTCTCTGTTGGAAGAATAAAGTTTCTGCTAGCCGATAAAAGCTGTAATGCCACATTCTAACTCCTGTAAAGAACGATCCTACTGATATAAATAGTGTTTTCGTTTCTTAGGACAATCATTTTTAATACTTCATTTAGCAAAACAAAGCAGCAAAGAAGAAGGATTCAAATAGTTTAATTTGCTTTTCTTAATTGAGATGTTAATTAGCACCTCACTGCATTGGTAACTTCCCACTTACTTTATCTTTGAGGCATTTAAAAAAAAATGCTGCCTATCTATCTTTGCTTTCCCACACAAGAACCTCAATGAATCAAATCAATAGGTGATTATGTTCTTACTGTGCTGGGCTCTTAGCACATGCATATTAATTACACCAATGCTTAATGATTAGATAAGAAGTATGGGAATCCTAGCAATGGGTGATTTATTGAGAAAGAGAAAAAAGGAGGAAAGAGAAATAATTGGTACTTTTTGCAATTGTCCTGATGGTTATTTCCACAACAGTATGCCTCCCAGATATTTTAGGACAGCACATTAACAGTTGGAAGGGACCTTGTAGGTCATCTAGCCCAACTCCCCCACACCCAAGCAGGAGACCCTACATCATTTCCAATAAACGTCAGTCCAATCTCTTCTTGAAAGCTTCCAGTGATGAATCTCCCACAACTTCTGAAGGCAACTTCTGTTCTATGGGTTGATTGTTCTCACTGTCAGAAAAATTCCTCCTTATTTCCAGGTTGAATCTCTCCTTGTTCAGTTTCCATCCATTATTCCTTCTCTGGCCTTCAGGTGCTTTGGATTGAAAAACATCTTGACCCCCTCCTCTCTATGGCAGCCCCTAAACTATTGGAACACTGCTCTTATAGAAGAAATACAAGTTGCAATCAGGAAAATCCCTGCTCTGATTTTATTTGTGATAGAGTTACTGGAGGAACTCAGTGTTTCTGAACATTGATTTTAAGTGACGGGAACTGTGACTACTGGACAAATATTTTTATTGCAATTTGTTGAGTATCTTTAATACTCTTGCTCAGAAAACAAGGGGGCATGCATATTTGAAATTAACCTTCTGCAGGTACATTTCCCATGGGACAGTTTAGAAAAGAGAGTAGGATAGAATAATTTTATGAAAAATAGTGAAATTGACATGAGCTATTACTGTTTTATCTATCATTAATGAATGCATTTTTTTTACGATAGAATGTTTTATCTATCTCTGATTTCATCCATGATATTCTTCCTCCCTCCCTCAACAGCTCTCAGTTTCCTTCCTCCCTCCCTCCCTCCCTCCCTCATCATCTCTCAATTTCCTTCCTCCCTCCCTCCTGGAAGCATTCTGTAGCTCACCACTAAGACAGTTGTTTAGCTGCCTACTATTGGAATTAAAAGCTTTTGCTGCTGTCTACAGAGCCTCCAATTTAGCTCCTAATATTCAGTTATATGAGTGTAAGACAGACTGTTGTTCAAATAATTTTACCCCATGTTTAGGGCAATGAATGCTAAAATGATCATGTTTAAATTCTATCCAGAAATTAATTAGCTTTCAGTTTAACCAATATTAAATAGTATACAAACTTGCTGCTCTGGCATTTTGTACTAACTGAAGATATTTAATCATATTTTTAAAAATATTTTATTAAATCCTTCCCTGGTCATTGAGTGGTGGAGATCCAAGCCTTGGTCGACTCAGGGGCCACAGCCAATTTCATGGATGCTCATTTTGTTGAGCAGTGGTTCATTTCCCAGCAACAGGTGTCCCTGCCAGTAATTTAAAAAACGTTTGGGACCTGTGGTTGCTGCAAACAAACCCCTTTGCATGTGTACTGGGCAGCATGTAGAAGAAGCCATGTTCTACATTGCTGCAGTACAACATTTTCAGGTGGTGCTGGGTTTGGAGTGGTTACAGTCCCATGATCCACAGATTGTCTAGAATTCTGGAACTGTGCAATTTCTTGATGGGAAGTGTGCCAACCATTGCTTGCAATCCTGTGTAGGGGGTATGATTACGCCCATGGACTTGGATCTACCTGCAGAGTTGGTATGTTCCAAGTGGGGGGAATCTACGTGCTGATGCATTGTCCTGGAACCCCGAGTACACCCGAAGGGAGGACAAAATCTTGGTCTGGACAGTGATTCTGTTGGAGTGGTTTGCAGCCACAGAGGAACCTCTGGACCTTCGAGTGAGGATTCAGGAGGCGCAGCGACAGGATCCATTTGTGGCAGCTCGGTGTCATGAATTAGATGAGAATGGGAGACAAGAGACTCCTTGGGCATATATTGGGGACCTGTTGCAGTTCTGTTATCATATTACCATGCCTGGAGGTCCTCTTCATGATCTTACGTCAATGTCATGATAGTCCGGAGGAGGACACTTTGGGGTGATCTCATCTCAAGGAGATTTTGGTGGCCGAGACTTAAACATGAGGTGTCAGGATATGTGGCATTCTGTGGGATCTGTTGACAAGCCAGGTATGCTCCTGGTGCACCCCCTGCTTTCTTGCAGCCATTACCCATGCCAGAAAGACCTTGGGGCAGTTTCATTGGACTTCATTACTGAATTGCGACCATTGAAGGGTGCTACAACCATTTTGGTGGTGGTGGATATGTTGACTAAAATGGCCCACTTTATTCCATCTGTGGGTCTTCCTATGGCCAGAATAATGGCCCAATTGTTCATCTCCCATGGATTCCAGCTGCATGGGTTACCAGACTGAATAGTATCAGATTGGGGGATACAATTTATGGCACACTTCTGGCAGACCCTACTCGCAAAACTGCAGGTTCAGGCATGTCTATCATCATCCCATCACCCCAAAACTGATGGGGGGACAGAGAGAGTAAATGCTATTTTGGAGCAGTACCTCTGCTGTTTCAGCAATACTCAACAAGGCAATTGAGTGAAAGTGCTGCCAGTGGCTGAATTTGCTTACAACAATGCTCAACAGGCATCCACTTGTGTGTCCCTGTTCTTTGCCAACTATGGTTTTCATCCAGGACTTTTTCTTTTAGCCCCATCTGACTCCCCAGTTCCAGCAGTGGATACATTCTTGCAAGAGTTAAAAGCCATGCACCACATGGTTTGAGACCAACTAGAGAAAGCCAAAGAGGACTACAAATGCTTTGCAGACTGAAATCATTGTGATATTCTGCCTTTAGCGGTAGGCAATCGGGTGTGGCTCTCTACTCAATACTTACCGATGATGTGGCCATCGAAAAAGCTTGATCACCATTACTTGGGACCTTTTCCGGTTGAGGCAGTGATCAATTCTGTGGCTTGAAAGGGTTCAGAGAAGAGCAACAAAAATAAAGGGTCTGGAGGCTAAACTGTATGATGAACCAGGTTATGTCTAGCTTATCAAAGAGAAGGATTGGGAGTAGTGATGGGATTCAAAAAAAATTACTACTGATTCTGTGGCCGTGGCTTTGTGGGCATGGTGTGGCTTGGTTGGTGTGGCAGGGGAAGGAGACTGCAAAATCCCCATTCCCTCCCCACCCCACTAACCTGCTTTCCAGCTCTGTTCTCCTGGGCAGGACAACCAAAGAAGATCCAGCCAATCAGCTGGGACTTGGGATGCAGAGAATAGATGGGGGTGGGGCCAGTCAGAAGTGGGATTTTCCAGTTCTCCGAACTACTCAAAATTTCCACTCCCGGTTCTCCAGAACTGGTCAGAACCTGCTGAATACCATCTCTGATGGGAGGACATTGTAACTGTCTCCTAGTATTTGAGGGACTGTAACAGAGAAGAGGAGGCCAACCTATTTTCCAAAGCATTTCAGAACAGGAGAAGAAGTAATAGATGGAAATTTACCAAGGAGAGATCCAACCTAAAAGTAAGGGAGGCATTTTCTGACAGAGGGAACAATTAGTCATTCGAACAGCTTGCCTCCTAGAGTTGTGGATGCTCCATCACTGTAAGTTTTCAAGAAAAGATTGCACAAGTATTTGTCTGGGGTGGAATATGGATGCCTTCCTAGAGTAAGGGGTTGGACTATGAGCCCTTCCATCCCTCCAATTTACACTGCTCCCTAAGAAAATTGTCCTGTTAACTTTACGACAAAATGCAGCATCTTCAATTTAGATAGAAGGGATGACATATGGTTTCAACTCTCAAATCCACTTTCTGATTATAGTTTCAGTTCAAATGGAAATTTTCCAGCTTTGTACTGTTTGTTTCATGTGTTCTGAAAGTTAGGTCAGTTGGATTGGAAAGAAGAGGAAAAATGAAAAAATAGCATACCTGATGAATATCTGCTGTTATGTAAGCTTTTGTAAAATACTTTTCTGAACTTCAAAAAATTAAAAGGATGATTCTAAACAATGTAACCATAGCTTAAAATGTTGCTTCTGCTGTAGACCAAATGTGGAAGAATAGATTTGAGTTACAATTTAGTTAATTACCAGCACCACTTTCCATGAGTATGTATGCACTGAAGTTTTATTTTACAAATTCTTGTTTTCTAAGCTTTATGTTGTGGTTTGCAAGGTAAAGAAATGCAGATACGAACACAAAACTAAGTAACCTGAGATTTATTTTTGTAGCAATCCTGTATCTTTCCATTCCATACCTTATATGACACAAATGCTCCAAACTTTTCATAATGTAGTGTCCTCTGAACCTCTTGGAGTGAAACTTCCACCATTCCTAAACGTGGTTTAGTAGGATAAAATTCTACAAAACCTCTGGAGTACATAGTGTTTGGAGAAAAAAACCCTGTGCTATCATTAATGTAATTTCTTTGGGAATCCAAGAAACCTAAAACTTAAAATGTTATCTCTCACTTCCTTATAACAATGGAATGGTTGGCTGTTTTGGGGGTGGGAGTTATAAGTTAATGGAAGATACAGTCTTGATAAGAGGAGCAAACTGTTTGGTATGGCAAAAACATCCCAAACTGTTTTTTAAAGCACTTGGAATTCAAAAGCATAGTTTCCAATGAAGTGGTACCAATTCATATAATAATTTGATCTGTGTTGAAAAGAGGAATTATGTACCATAATTGAATGTGAAAAACATCATATCAATTTGGAGATCTGTTTGTCCTAAATTTGATAGAATATTCTTCCTGTGTTTCTTACACTGGTTTTGAATCTGGTGGTATGCTGTATAATTCGTTGTGAAGAACATTTTAGCAGGAAATAACCAGTAATCCTATTAAAAGAATAATGAGGACCTCATTCAGTTTCCTGTCAGTCTTCGGAGCCATAAGTGGCTTCTAATTTGCACAAGATTGGAATAGCATTGAAAAATTACTATAACTAACTGAAACACTGGTTGCATTTTCAATTTTTTGATAGCACCCCTTGTAATGCATTATAATACATTGTGCTGAAGTTCAGTGACACGTGCCAGACCTCATTTTAATATGGTTCTCTCTGCGAGCATCAAGACTTAGTTTAAACTGGTGGATAAGCTCCAGAAGGTGTGGCAATTTATTCCTTTATCTTCAGGAGCCATTTTAACTCTTCCATAATTAATATATACAGATGTGCTTGTTTAGCAGGAAAAAGAGGGTAGGTAGTCCTTGTGTCAGCCTCCAAGAATCCTTCTTCAGCTTGTCTTTCTGGATGCCATGGAAAAGGTGGGATGGAAGAATAATTGGGCTTCTTGTGGGGAAGAGTGCTGGAGATTTGAGTTGGTAAAATGTAAACGTTTGGATGTTTTCTTGACTATGCTTACTTGCTCACTGCGTAGATGTAGCCTCTTATCTCTCTAGGCCAAGGCCAACCGTCTTGGCATTCGGATATGTGAAACACCACCTGAAGATACCCCACATGATATTATACACATCTCAGATTGGATGGCCAGTTTGAACTCTTGGGAGTGGGAACATGGGATAACTTTCTATATGTGATTTTTGCGCCTGTTGCCTCAGATCTTGTATTTCTTTTGATGTTACCACTTTAATTTTCAGTAAAAGTCCTTTTCTCTATAACAATGGAGTGTAAGGTTTTCTTTCTTGGATTTTGAATGGAGCTTCCCCTGACACCTTGATTTATTGACCATTGGTTTAACAACTCTTTGAAGTTTTGGTGGCATTGAAAAAAGTGACTTGCTAGCATGTCCCTGCTGTCAAAATTTGGATGCTTGTCAACTGGCATGTATCTATGATGGTTATAGCATCCCAGGGATCACATGATCACCATTTGTAACCTTCCTAGCTGGCATCTGAAAAGCAAAGTCAATTGGAGAAGCTGGACCCACTTAACAACCTCATGACTTGTTTTATGATCATGGTGACCCACTTAATGATTACACCAAACAGGATCATAACATTGGGCATGACTCACTTAAGTACTGCCTTGCTTGGCAACAAAAAAATCCAGTCCAATTTGCAGTCATAAGTCAAGGTGTCAACTCGTAAAGCATTCCTGGCTTGCTCTCGAGTTGCCATAAGAAGAAGGAGGGGGGAGATCTGATGGATCAGTTCGGTTGCTATGACCAGAAGCCCATTCCACGCATACCTTTCTCCAGATTGTGTCTCAGGTTACCAGAGCCAGTGGGAGAGGCACGTTTTCTACAGCCCGTGAAAGTGCTTTATTGGAGAATGTGATTTATGACACACCCTGAGAGGAGGCGGGAAACAGGGTCATAGGTGGGCAGTGAATTACGTAGGGCAGAGCCAGCTGCACTTGGGAAAGGTGCCGATATGTTGCTCCTAATAAATAATTGGATTTCTTTTGAAACTTGGCTTGGGGCTAATGAATTAATTAAGGCAGCCATCAGAATCCTGACACAAGTTTTCCAAGTAATAGATTCATTGCAAGAAAACCTCCGAGGCAGGTAGATTCCTCAAAGAATAGTTTTATTGGAAACATCATCTTGGCACAGATCTGGTGTAAACCGACTCTGAAGGTTCCTGCGTTTTTCACCTAATTAAAAGTAAAAGTTTTTCCATCAATCCCAAACAATCAGTCACATGGTCCAATCAAGGCGCTATCTGGTTACCGGGTGACATTACTCCAATGTAGCAACACGGAAGCTGTCAAGATGTGGTCAACAACCAATAATCTCCTGGGTTGAATGTAGTAAACATTTCATGAGTTTTAAAGCTAGGTTTTGGCACCCATAAAAAAAAACAGCATAATAAAGTATTTGCCTTGACAATAGAATATCAAAACAAAAACTGATTTCTTTTCTAGAACAAGTCAACAACACTGTTTGTTAATCAGAACAATTTTCTTTTAGGCCCTTCTTTTTAAAAAGGGGGAAAAAAAGAGAAGTATACTTTAGCTTTACTTCTTTACTTGTTAATGTCCTTTTCTTACCACAAAGGTCACCTATAATTTCAAGTTAATAGGAAACCTTTATCTAAACTAATGGCAAAATAATTTAAAACATATTAAACACTCTCGGTTCGCCATTAATATGTGCATTATGCAAATTCGGGATATTATGCGTGGTATTTTCTGAATAGCTATTATTCATCTGTTGTGCCTTTCAGTCCCTTTAATGCATCATAAATTATTAAAAGGATGACTGGGAGTCTTTTATTTCTGAAGAGCGTAAAGTTGGAAAATAGTTTTCTAGCTCATTTTTCTTCTTTCATCTCAGGAATAATTCAGAGGGATCAAAACGTAGGTTGGAAGCGGAAGGCCCCAAGTGGCTTCAGGTCAGGAATAATGGATGACAAAGGTTGTAGATGGAGAACCACCTAATGGGGAAGGTCAGATAATGGAGTACAGAAATTTAACATAGACCCAGTTCCTAAATACCAACATACCTTGTGACATCTTTGGTAGAAACACTGAAATCCTATCTGAGATCACAGGAATGTTTTTGAAAATGAGCTGTGGTTGTGCAGTGGTTAAAGTTCATTGCAAGCTAGCTCTGCCAAGAGTTCGATTCTGAATGGCTCAAGATTGACTCAGCCTTCCGTCCTTCTGAGGTAGGTAAAATGAGGACCCGGATTGTTGGGGGCAAGAGGCTGGCTCTGTAAACTGCTTAGAGAGGACTGGAAAAGCACTATGAAGTGGTATGTAAGTCTAAGTGCTATTGCTATTGCTACCGCATCAGATATGTAATAGCACTCAGGTGTTACACTCTATAATTTACAGAAGAGGGAGGTTTAATGGAATCAGAATAAGACAAGATTCTGTTAGTATAGACAATCCCAATATTGGTAGTTTTTGTCCCTGTGTTCTGATATCCTGATCTAATCTACTTACTGGGGTTGACAACATCCTATCTAGAACAATACAACTACCAGATCTGGACTGCATAATCTGAACGATCACTAAATGGCAGCAAAGAGATACCAAGAAACCCTACTCTAGTTTAGATTTTATGGTAGTCCAAAGTAAGAAGCATCTACACTTCAACCTGCAGTTGTCAGTACAGGGCAGTTAGGATAACACAGCAAACAATCCATGAACCAGTTATTTGTTTTTGCTTGGAAATGACTGAAACTTTCAAAATTCAGTCTTCTGTTTAAAGTTACTCTATACAATCCCAAATCTTCTTTAGAAGATTCAACACCCTCCCTCCCTCCCTTGTTCCAAGCCAAGATTATTTATGATGTGATATGCATGATTTCCCCTGGGAGCAGACAAATCTTTTTTTGTTTATTTGTTTGTTTGTTTCAAGCGTTATCACAGGATGCTTTTCTGAACTATTTTCCTGCTTCCTTCTACTTCCTTGCATTTTTTTTTGAGATAGTTCAGTTAGAAGTTAGAAGATTATTATTCTAACTTCTTAGTTAGAAGTTATAATCAGTTTTTAATATTTCCAGTGCTAGTTTTTATTGAATTACACCACATTAATTAATAAAAAGATAGAAAGAATGGACTCCAAAGACACTGTTCTAGAGTGATCAATTTAACAGCAGCTGACTCCTGTCAATTAAATTTGTTGATCATTTAAATAAATAAACTGCTGGAAAGTCATATCATGTGGTCTGTTACAGAATCAAAGATGATAGATGATCTATCTATCTATCTATCTATCTATCTATCTATCTATCTATCTATC
>NW_020770561.1:0-21622 GCF_900518735.1 Pseudonaja textilis
TATTCTATTCTATTCTATTCTATTCTATTCTATTCTATTCTATTCTATTCTATTCTCTATTCTACTCTATTCTATGCTACTCTGTTAAAACAAGGACACACCCCCAAATTAAACAAACAGTGGAACACATTTATTTTTTTAGGAGAAGAGAGAAGCAAGGGGGTCTTTGGTTCTCTCTGAGCCTGGTTGTTTTGTTGGAGACATTTTGTTACTTTGAACAGTATGCAGATGATGTTTATGTCTATGAGTCTATGTGCCTATTGATGGCCAATTTATCAAGCCTGGCACTCTGTCAAATCAGTCATCAATAGGCACATAGACACAAACAGTGTCTACATACCATTCAAATGAGACAATCAACAAGCCAAAAAAGAGGACAAGACTAAAAGAGCTCCTCACCAGCAATTAACAGCTAGATGAGCAGAGAATAGCACCAAGATTAACACCAGACCCAACAGCCAAGAAGTAAACAATACCCCAATCAAGGAACTGCCAAACAAGCTAACATCAAACAAGCTAACATCAAGAATACCCTGTCAACATCGACAGGGCAAGCCACTTATATATAAACAGAGAGCAAATCCTGCTCCTTTCTAGCAATGGGATTGTTATCTAGTTTGTGTAATGAAACATCTGCAAGAAAATAACCAAGGCCAGAGGGTGCCAAGTACCCCTCAAGCAATTCTACTTTTCTTTTGGGATGGATGTTGTGAGGAGTTGGATGCAAAACCGATTGGGTTCCCTATTATATGAACTTTCTTTACCATTTGTATAATTGTTAGTAATTAATCCGAATGTCTAGTTTAAGACATATTCTAAAGTTTAAATGGATGTTTATACACAATTAGATGAAGGGGATGCATTTTATGAATGCACACTTTAATTAATTGTTCCCATTTAACTTTACAGTTCATAAACACTTCTGTAAAACATTCTTGCAATGCGGGTGATTAGAACAAATGGAGAATTCCATGCTCCTTTCTACTCTTCACTGGCAGCCAGATGTAAATTTTTTCTCCCTGTTTAACAATCCAACTCTCCCCCCCCATTCAGACTAATGCAATTAAATCTTTCAAAAGCCCAATTGTGTTACAGTAAGTGTTAAGCCACCCTTGTAATGATTTCGATGCAGTTTCAAGAACTCATTTGAAATTTGCTGTTCATCTGACTGCCTCAAGTACATTTCACATTTGTTTCATTTGCCGAATCGCTAGTCCAGCAGACTTTTTACTTGTGGTGCAGGAATGGAACCAAAACTCAATCTTCTTACTTTGGTTCCTAGTCTCTTGGCAGCATTTCCCTTTTTTTTTCTTTACTGTTGTTTTGATTTCTAAGGACATTTAAGAAGTTAGAAATGGTTGAAAATATTTGTAGCTCGGGTTGTAGGTTTTGGCAGGGATCTGTTCTACAAGCTTGCTGTTTAGCTTCTGGACATTTCATTACCAAACTAGATAACATCTTCAGCAGAGTTTTGGGGTGAAGTGTCTTTTTCTTTTATATAGGTCCTGGGTGGGTGATCAGAAGACAGATGGTTGGTCTTGTGATTGGTTGGGTCAGAAGACTGATTCTGTCACAAGTCACAAGACCACAATCAGTGTTGTGATTCAACCAGTCTTGTGACTCAGTCAGTCTTCTGATTCAACCAATCACAAGACCAACCTGTTATGACCCAGGTAGTCAAGGCAGGTCTCCAGAGAGTCTTTTAACAGATAACAGATAATCAGAGTTGAAAAAGACCTTGTAGGTCATCTAGTCCAACTCTCTGCCCAAGCAGGAGACCCTACACCATTTCTGACAGGTGGGAGTCCAATCTCTTCTTGAAAGTTTCAAGTGATGATGCTCCCACAACTTCTGAGGGCAAGCTGTTCCATTGGTTGATTGTTCTAACTGTCAGAAAAATTCCTCCTTATTTCCAGGTTAAATCTCTCCTTGTTCAGTTTCCATCCATTATTCCTTGCCTGGCCTTCAGGTGCTTTAGAAAATAGCTTGACCCCCTCCTCTCTGTGGCAGCCCCTCAAATATTGGAAGACTGCTAACCTGTCTCCCCTGGTCCTTCTCTTCACTAGACTAGACATGCCCAGTTTTAATTATCTCAACAAATGGTCCAACAAGATGGCCCTCCAACAATTGATAAGGCTCCACACTCATGCTACCCTGAAGGCAGCCACCCTCAGTCCCGCATACAACAGCCCCCTATATGGGTTGTTTAGTCTCAGTGAGTATCTGCTCCTTCTGTTGGAGGGTGTTGCTGTTCCTCCTAATGACTGTTACTGATCATTGATATAAGCCTGTTACTGAACTGTTTTTTGATACTGGACTTTGATATTTGGATTATCCCTGAACTGACCACTGACTGCTTTACCTGTGAATGACTTGAACTGCTTATCTTGGACTTTGCTTAAATATTTATTGGAAGTAAAAACCTATATTTACTGCACAGTGTATCTGTGTGCTGTTTGTGTGTTATTCTTCACCACTCTCACTACGTCTCCCTGTATGTGCTGATTCTCCTAATGGGGAATTACTTCAACAGTAATAATCAAATCCAGACACTTCTAATATCATTATTCACTTTCAAAATGACTCATATGTCTCCCTTTGATCAGCATTGGAACTTGTGAATGCTCTTCCATATGCAGAAGAAATAATTTTATAGTGACAACTAGGAAATGTGAGAGAAATATAAGTGAGGTCCTTGAGACAAGAGAAGGAAATTTTGGTAGTGTTATCCCTATATTAACATCAAGGGCACTTTCTGTTTTATTGCATGGCTCTGTCTATTCCAAGCAATTTTAGGAATGGGGTAGGGGGACCTATAATTGGTAATGGTCTTCTTCCAAAAATAAGCTGGGTCAACAATTCCTCCCAAAGGGGCCTATCTTAGTCAATATTTCAGGAGATAGGTCCTTATTTGAGTAGTTGAGAAAAGGCATCACAAGTCCTAAGACATGCATTGAAAGTAGAGACAGAGATCCACAATAATGTTCTGATGAATTTATATTGGATAGTTGAAAATGTGAACTATCCACATGTGTACAAAACTGGCCATGAACATTCATGTGTGATGGTATAGTGGTTACAATGCAGTATTGCTGGCTAACTCTGCTCACACGGCCAGGAGTTCCATCCTCACCGGCTCAAGGTTGACTCAGCCTTCCGTCCTTCTGAGGCAAGTAAAATGAGGACCCAGATTGTTGGGGGCAATTTGCTGACTCTGTAAACCACTGAGAGAGGGCTGTAAAAGCACTGTGAAGCAGTATATAAGTCCAAGTGCTATTGCTAATGTTACTTAGCTTCGCCACTTTAGCACAGAAAACTTTTAAATGAGTGTAAAAGGCAATCCTTTCTGTATAGCCTATTTACGTTTGTGAAGTCAGATCCTGTCCTCTTGCGTTCACAAAGTTTCTTTCTAATAAAAAAAAAATTGCACCTATCTGAAAGAAAAGGGAAACTTTCAACTTCTATTTTGGCCATCTCTGTAGTCCTTTACGGAAACATCTTTTAACTTATTGGAAGACTGACCTTTATTTTCCACTAAATTTTTATTCTGGTTTGGTCAGGGAGAAGCAATGAGGCATCCGTGGAAATGCTTGACATGATTCAGTCCATAGATATTAGGTCAAATGTTGTAGCTGAGGATAAAACGCATTTAGGTGTAAAGAATGTGGATGTCATCGCACAGATGCCATAGATATTATTCACAAGCAACTAAATTCACTTTTATAAAGACCAACCAGGCAGAGAAGAAAAGAAACTAGAGGGAGCAACACTGGGCTTGGGAGTAGTAATTTTAGACAGTGAGGTCTTCAGATTCTCAGCTCTGGTTATATATTGCAACCTCTTGAAGACTGGAACAAAAGGAAAAATTAAGGGACATTCCCATGAATACTTTAGTCATCTTTAGAAATGGGGAAGTTGCTGTGCAGATAAAGCAAATTTTGATCCTTCAGAGAGATGGACGGGAATCAGTGGGAACATATTTAAAGCAAGCATATTCAACTGAATAACTCTTGGAAAGAGTTATTTGACAGTAGAGCATACAGCCTCAGCGGATGACCTCTTTTTCACTACGAAGCCACTTACTATTACCCCACACCTGTCAGCTGCCACCTTATGCTTGCTTGTGCTTCACTGCAATGCAGTGACAGTCTGCCATGAACTGTGGGGAGAGGAAATGAAAGGAGGAAAACTTGGGAAAATGAAAGTAAGGGTTGTATCTCCTTGAGACACTGCCTCAGGGTCACCCAGCTGGAAGAAGGAGGAAGCCATATATCAAACCACTTTTGGACTGACCATTATGAAAACATGTTGCCTGAACCCAGTTGGTCATTCTGGGTTGGACAATGAGACAGTTAAGGAGGGGAAATTAGAGCTTAGGGATTTTGGTGCACAATTCTCAGTTGTTGACTTTAATAAAATGTACCTTTCTCAACAAAATGGAGCCAAGGATTGTTTCTATTTAGAGGTTTAAGTTATGGCAGCTCTGACAATACCAGTAGATGAGCAGCATATACATTTGATAAATGAATAAATAAAAGTACTCAAAAAGCAACTGAGTAATTGTCAGAAATTCTTGCTGTTAGTTGAATGTGGATGAGATGAACAAAATATATCATCTTCCTTTTTTGTTGTGAGAATATGAAATGCAGTTTTTCTTGGTATATAAGATAAATCGTAGCAATTTGGATGCATTACTATGGCAAAGAAATTGATCCTGGGAATGTCAAATTCTTAGGAATAAACAGGAAATATATATGTTTGGGTTTTAGGACTGTAGACAGATGTTGAAAACTTAAAAATTTTGAAACTTGGATTATAAAAGATTGGTCCAACATAAATGTTGATGTTGAGCTTTCAGGATTCTCTCAGGGCACAAATTTATACAGATGTGCCATACAGATGTTAGAATGAAATCCAGCATGGACTCTTTTTTTTTTTTTATTGAGGGCAGGTGTTATAAATACCAGAAACTTAATTTATGAAGTTATCTTTGAAAAAAAGCTTAGTTAACATTAATCTTACTTTAAATGTAATGATAAATAGTTAATTAAGGCAAGGAGCAAATATAGGTGTGCTGAAGTTGGAATAATGACACAAGGTACTTATACTTATATTTTGAACAGAGAGATGATTTTCGTAGTCAATAATCTGGGTGAAAGTTGATGTTGGCCATTAATAGAAACAATAAAACAGTAATAGGATCTAGATTTATATTCACCATGGAATGAGGTTTTTTTACTTCTGTTGCATTAGAAAGTTACAATTGCTTTTTAATAAGCTTATTTGCTTAAAATGAACTATATGACACATTATCCTCTTTCTTTCTTTTTCCTCCCTCCCTCCCTCCCTCCCTCCCTCCCTTCCTTCCATCATAAATCACAAACTTGAGTTCAATGGTGGCTTCAACGAGATTATGTCAACTGTCCAAAAGTAACCATTTTTCAATGAAAAGTGGAATGCAAAAAACTAAAATAAATTTTTTAAAAAAGTCTTCCTATGCCTACATACATTCTTTCTTTTGAAAAAACTTGTATTATATTCTGATAAAGAAGGAATAAATCAGACATTGCAAAATTTACACAATCATTGCCAGTGAAATCAATAGAACATTAACGATATGTTTTTCATTATTTCCCAACCATTCACTCACACACACACACATTGCTGCTGTGATAACTGAACATTAATTGTTCACAGTAAATAACTTATTGCTCACTTTGTATATGCTGAGTTATTGCAATGAGGTTATTTGTATGATTACATCAGTCATTTGAGTCTGCTGTATAATGACAAGATTAAACTAAATCGCTAAGGAAGTATATACATGTCTACTTGTGTGGGGATCCTGTATTACATTTTAGGTAGACTTCATTGCAGATAAAACTTCTTAAAATTAGTGGGAATTACCTTCCAGTTTTTTTTAAAAAAAGTTTAGGTAATCACCTTGGTCCACCAGAAGAACCTAAAAGCAACAATACATTAATATTTTAATTTGGATCAATTACTAAGCTGATTTTGCAAAATCAAACAAATCTGGAAATTCCAGGTCTGTAAAATGGATTGGGAAGAAAAAAGAAAACCCAACTTCCCAGAAGTAGGCAATGTCAAATCACTTCTTTTTGCTGGGGGTAGGAGAGCCCATGAATGTGCCTATGTAGCAGGGGTGGTATTCAGCAGGCTCTGATCAGTTTTGGAGAACTGGTAGCGGAATTTTTGAGTAGCTCAGAGAACCGGCAAATCCCGCCTCTGACTGGCCCCGCCCCAATCTCTTCTCTGCCTCCCATTGAGTCCGAGCTGATTGGCTGGGTCTTCTTTGGTTGCCCTGCACAGGAGAACGGAGCTGGAAAGCAGATTAGTGGGGTGGGGAGGGAATGTGGATTTTACAGTATCCTTCTGCCATGCCCGCCAAGCCACGCAACGCCCACCAAGCCATGCCCACAGAATCAGTAATATTTTTTTTTGAATCCCACCACTGCTATGTAGCCATCATGAATAAAATTACAATCAATTACGTCTTAGTTTGCACACAGCAGTAGCAACCAAGAGAGCCAATCTGGTGTTGCATTAAGGCACAGGTTAGAAACTTAGAAGATGATGAATTCTAGTCTTACTTTAGATACAAAGCCACCTAGGTGACCTTGGGCCAATCACTTTTTCCCAGCACTAGGAAGGAGGAAATAGCAAACCGTGCCAAGAAAAACCACAGGGAGTTGTCAGGAGTCAATGCTGACTGATACACACATGAAAAGTAAGCCACCAAAGGCAGTTCTTTGATGGAAATAAAGCAGGATGGGGTTGGAGTATAAGCAGTTACCTGTGACTCAGTCCTCACAGCCAATGAAGAGGACTGATTACAGGTGGGGTCTGTGCCATGGTGGTGAGTAGTTAGAATGCAGTATTGCAGGCTAACTCTGCTCACTGCCAGGAGTTTGATCCTGACCAGCTCAAGACTGACTCAGCCTTCTGTCCTTCTGATGTTGGTAAAATGAGGCACCCAGATTGTTGGGGGTAATAGGCTGAAGTCTGTAAGCTTGTGTTGCTGTCAACAATTGAAGTGCAATTTAACTACTTCTGCTATTGAATGTTTGGTCGATATCCCTCTAGTTTGGGAAAGTTATAATAGCTTCAATTTATAAGCATTTATTTCAGTATCCATATATTTCATTATGTGGATACATTTTGGGGGGCACTGTATCTTAGATAATGGCTCCATTTCCACTGCATGTTATCCCCCCTTTTTTATTTTGTTTAAAGAGTAAAGAGTTCCCTTTTTTCTCTTGTACATTTTATGCATGCTGTAAATAGCTTTGGGACTCTACCAGAGGATGTGATCACAATTTTTCCAGGTAAACACATAATCACCCTCTAAATCAGCTGTCTCATCTTCAACTCCTGCATACTAAGATCAGCTGCAGCAACATGTCGAGATTGCATTACTAGCCTTTCTGTTCTTCAGTTCTATTTCTGCCCCTCTAATGATAAGTTCTAGGGTTCTGCCATTTTTACAAAGAGATACTTGGAATAGCCAAGTATCAATGTCAAGATGCAATGCAGTCCAGGGATTTTTTTAAGAGGAAAGAAAAAAAGGCTGTTTTGCTTCAACTTCTCTGGCAGCTTTTTTGGGGGGAAACTCTATAGCTAGAATCATTTTTCTGCACATACAGAATTCCTAACCAGAAGCCTCTCTTGGTTATTGGGATGCTAGTCAAGGCTTTGAGGTGATATGAAGCACTTCACTGAAGCAAGTCATGTAGCTGCTTCGCTCCAACAAAGATAATTGTGTTGCTTTCATGCTCATCAAGACAGATCCAGAGTGCCACAAGCAGACCTGGTGAATTTTATTGTGACTTAGAAGACAATGGGATTTTTTTTTTTTTCCAGTTTAGGATCTGGAACATTTTAACTGTTCCGTTGTAATTAAAAATGCTGAAATGAAGTGATAGCAAAATGATGTTTAAGAGCATTAAGAGTCCCCGACTGCTGTTGTTCAAAGATAGGGAAAGTGATTAAAATGCTATTAAATATAAGGAAGAGACAGGGGAGGAATTCCTTCATTCCTCTCTTTTGCACGATATTTTTGAGAATATTACTTTTTTAAAAAAAGCTGTTAAGAATCCATTGCTTGCAGTGAAAATTATTTTACTGAATGTTCCTAGAGTGATGTAGATCATTATTCATATCGCACCAAAGCAGTCTCTCCTATTTTTAACTACACAGTGAGAATCAAGGAGGTAGGTTTGGGCTGAAAAAGATTGATTGGCTTAAAGCAGGGGTATCAAACTCGATTTCATTGAGGGCCACATCAGGGTTGTGTTTGACCTTGGGGGGAGGGGAGGTGTGGCCAGGGTGAGCATGGCCAGCTCAATGTCACTCCTGTTGGGGGTGCCTGTGGAGGCCCGAGCACTGCCAGAGAAAACAGGCTCCCAAGCTCCATTTTTGGTTGCAACAGCCTTCTGCAGCCCTCTGCCAGTGAAAATGGAGCTCCGGAGGGCCACATGCAGTCCTTCACTATTTGGGGGGACAGCCCCATGGGCCAGATCTAAGTACCCTGCAGGCTGGACCCAGCCCCTGAGCCTTGAGTTTGACACCCCTGGCTTAGAGAGACTCATGAAGCTTTGAAGTCAAGTTCATTAAACCATGATCTCCCTAGTCCTAGTCCTGCTGCTTTAACATTTCTGTAAATATTTACTATGAACCGAATAAGTGCCCATGATGTCAGGGTTCCGACAGATATCAACATCTGTTCTGTAATGAGGTGAACAGAACTGGATGCAGTACTCTAGGTGTGGTCTTACTAACGCTTTATCAAGTGGTATTAGTACCTCCTTTGATCTTGATTGTATCCCTCTGTTAATACCATTTAGGATTGCATTAGCAATCTTAATGGGAGCTCACTCCGTTATGCAGCGCTAGGGATTCAAACTGCTGAACTGCTGACCTTTCTGATCGACAAGCTCAGTGTCTTAGCCACTGAGCCACTGCTGGCATTCTATCTTGGCTTCTAAGGCATGCAGAAGGATGAAAGAATGAATTAAATTATTGGACTAAGAATAATAAGATTTACTTCCTGCACAGTTGCACTTTTCTGGACTATTTATACACAAACACAGATACTGTCTAACGATAATTGATGTGTGATAATTATGGGGAGAAAAAAAGAGTGAAAACCAGGAATAATCTGTCTTAGTCCTTGGGGGGGAAAAGTAGAGTACACAATTTATCCTCCTCCCAAAGTCCTGCTGTGTTGCCTCATCATACCAGGGTTCCTGGAGGAGATGAGCGAACACCAGGAATGTATACCAAGAATGTAGAAGTTTTTAATCTTGGAAAATTGATAATGAGTGTATAAATGGAACAGCACTTAATTCCTCCATGGCTAATAAAAACTTTTTATTCCTAACCAGAAAAGTATTTCATTCTTGGGGTGTTCATAGCAGTGTTCCAATATCTCAAGGGTGGCTAGAAAGAAGAGGTGGTCAACCTATTCTCCAAAGTACCTGAAGGCAGGACAAGAAACAATCGATAAAAAATAATCACGGAGAGGAGCAACATACTGTAGAACTAAGGAGAAATTTCTTGACAGTGAGAACAATTAATCAGTGGAACAACTTGACTCCAGAAGTTGGGAATGCTCCATCACTGAAAGTTTTTAAGAAGATATTGGATAACCATTTGTCTGAAATGGTAAAGGGTTTCCTGCCTAAGCAGGGGGTTGGACTAGAAGACCTTCAGGGTCCCTTCCAACTCTGTTATTCTCTATTCTATTCCTGGCACTTAAACATTTTTGGAGGCCAAAATTCTATAACCCAGAATATGCAGGGGATGCATATTGAATTACTCATTAAGAACTTCGCAAAGAGGTTGCCCAAAAGTAATTTCCAAGGACAGTACTTGCTTCCCCAATAAACATCTCAAATGCAACCTTCAGACTTAAAGTAAGTATGCCCAGTAGTGAAATACCAATCAATCGGCTGAATCTTCTGTTCTTCCAATTAGGCATTGCTGAATGTACAGATGATCATGCCTTGAAATCTTTAGCGCTATAAAATAAATAACCTTGGTGTAATTCAATAACAGTTAGAAACTTTCGAGGTCTTCTAGTCCAACTCCCAAGGAACAACTTATATCTGCTGACTTTGTGTTCAGTCAAAATATCTTGACGAAAGATATTATTTAAATTCTTTGGCCACCCGACTTTAATAGATTAATAACCAGTCAAGACAGATATCACCACAGCAGTGCTACTTTATTGTTGTTGGGGATCATCATAACAACAGAAATTTGAAGACCTACCAGATTTTCTCTTTGTGTGTCTCTTATATCAAACTTGAGATGTTTCCTATTTCTCTTTTCCAGGGCAGAACTGTCTTTTATTTCTATTAATTCTGATTTCTGTTAAGATTGTATTCAGGGGTGGAATTCAAATTTTTAACAACTGGTTCTGTGGGTGTGGCTTAGGTGGTGGGCGTGACTTGGTGGTCATGTTATTGGCTGGGTGTGGCCAACTCAACATCACTCAGATCGAGGCATGCATCTCCTCACCTGGCCTCTCATGACTATGGGGATGCTGCAACAGTTGTAAGTGTGAAAAATGGTCATAAGTCACTTTTTTTCAGTGCCATTGTAACTTTGAATGGTCACTCCACACAAGCAAAGTATGAGGAAAGGAGGGGAAAAAAACTCCAGTGATGTTCCTGAGACAGGAAGTCCTGTCCTGCCAAGAATGTAATAAGGGTTAACGGAGAGGCAGTTTCTGTAAGCAACACCAGAATGTTTCCTTCCTGCCTTCCTTACGGGGTTAGGCCAGTAATTTCTTCTAACAACCGGTTCTCTGAACTGCTTAAAATGTTAACAACCAGTTCTAGTGAATAGGTGCGAACTGGTAGAATCCCACCCCTGATTGTATTCCCATTCATCTAGAATAGTATTTTTCAAAACTTGGCAATTTGAAAATATGTGGACTTCAACTCCTAGAATTCCCCAGCCAGGTGCCCACATATCTTCAAACTGCCAAGTTTGGGAAAAAAAAACAGAGGAACAAAACCCTGCTCTACAGTTACTGAGAGTGAAATATAAAAACAAGATAAAGGAGAACTTGGAGAGGACTCTCACTGTTAACATGTTTCTGTGCCTGTCAGATTTTTGTTGACAGCTGTGGAAAGAAAATTATAATACATTTCAGCTAATTGCTGAAAGTGAATCCAAGTGCAACTTAGTAAGATATGATTAATTGTTGACACTTGTTTTGTACTTGGGAAAAAGAAATTGCCAACTTCAAACTTCTTCATTATCAGTGGCCATGGATGGATTAATAAAATAGAACCAGAGTTCCTCTCCTGAGGGCACTTTATTACAGAATGTAATTGTGACAATCTTGGTTTTGTTTGTTTAGCATCCATTGAATGAAAGGAAATGTTCAGTGGTCTACTTGGGGCTTCAGATAATCTTCCTGGTATGATTGAAAAGTTTCAGCTTACATCAATATTGCTTCTTATAATTGATTTAACAGTTTTCATAAAAATATGTCTTTTTCCCTCACTTTTTCCCCTTTCAGTGTCACAGAAATGCTTCTTTAAGAGGTCCTTTTGCATGTTATAATCTAATGCACATAATTAAACACAAAACTTGAACTGTTAAAATGTATTGTGAACTTACTTTAAGGTTGAAAGCAATGGTTGACGTAATTACTGAATTACTGTATGTCCTCTCCTTTTATTGCTTTAAAATAAAATAATTCCCACCACCCCATGGTACAGGTGAATATCAAAAAGCATGTTTTAAAGAGTAGGAGTGCTCTTCCCACAACCAGGAGTTTGATCCTGACCGGCTCAAGGTTGACTCAGCCTTTCATCCTTCTGAGGTGGGTAAAATGAGGACCCAGATTCTTGGGGGCAAGAGGCTGACTCTGTAAACCGCTTAGAGGGGGCTGTGAAGCACTGTGAAGTGGTATATAAGTTTAAGAGCTATTGCTAGTCCTACTTTTTCATCTGTTCTTCCCTCTGTACTCTTTTATAATGAAATGTAACACATGCAAACAACTGCTTTAAATTAATGTAAACCGCTTTAACTCAATTGTAAAACGAAAATCAATTTTTGTAATAGAGCTGTCAAATTCTGGAATATTTTATTCAATTCAATTGTCTCCACTACTAACTTTCACAGTTTGAATTCTAACATAACTTCTAACATGACCTCACCCCACATTTTAGAAGTTCTTCAAATGGCATGCATTAATATACCTATTGTCCCTGTCACATTTTTTTTCATTTTTTTGTTCAAATTTGTCATTTGACAAATGAATAAATACATAAAATAAGTAGTAAGCAGAAAAGCGATGGTTTCGCTCTAATCTCTTCAATTCTTCATGCTACTAGTTAAAAAGCTGTGATCGAGTGTCCAAAAAAAAATTCCAGCAGTGATAACAAAAGACTTCAGACTTTTTTTAAAAAATAATTTGGATATCTTTCCTTTTTTTGTGCATAATGTGAACAGTTTCAGGAGGGAAAATGTGAAAGTCAAGCACCTTTCTACCTTGTACTAGAAGAACAATTTAAGTATATAAAATATAAGAGAAGAATATTAAAAGAAACCACAAGCCTTGCTGAAACAATACATAAAAGTTGAAAAATACAAAATTTGCCATCGATAATGAGTTCTCTGTTGGAAGAATAAAGTTTCTGCTAGCCGATAAAAGCTGTAATGCCACATTCTAACTCCTGTAAAGAACGATCCTACTGATATAAATAGTGTTTTCGTTTCTTAGGACAATCATTTTTAATACTTCATTTAGCAAAACAAAGCAGCAAAGAAGAAGGATTCAAATAGTTTAATTTGCTTTTCTTAATTGAGATGTTAATTAGCACCTCACTGCATTGGTAACTTCCCACTTACTTTATCTTTGAGGCATTTAAAAAAAAATGCTGCCTATCTATCTTTGCTTTCCCACACAAGAACCTCAATGAATCAAATCAATAGGTGATTATGTTCTTACTGTGCTGGGCTCTTAGCACATGCATATTAATTACACCAATGCTTAATGATTAGATAAGAAGTATGGGAATCCTAGCAATGGGTGATTTATTGAGAAAGAGAAAAAAGGAGGAAAGAGAAATAATTGGTACTTTTTGCAATTGTCCTGATGGTTATTTCCACAACAGTATGCCTCCCAGATATTTTAGGACAGCACATTAACAGTTGGAAGGGACCTTGTAGGTCATCTAGCCCAACTCCCCCACACCCAAGCAGGAGACCCTACATCATTTCCAATAAACGTCAGTCCAATCTCTTCTTGAAAGCTTCCAGTGATGAATCTCCCACAACTTCTGAAGGCAACTTCTGTTCTATGGGTTGATTGTTCTCACTGTCAGAAAAATTCCTCCTTATTTCCAGGTTGAATCTCTCCTTGTTCAGTTTCCATCCATTATTCCTTCTCTGGCCTTCAGGTGCTTTGGATTGAAAAACATCTTGACCCCCTCCTCTCTATGGCAGCCCCTAAACTATTGGAACACTGCTCTTATAGAAGAAATACAAGTTGCAATCAGGAAAATCCCTGCTCTGATTTTATTTGTGATAGAGTTACTGGAGGAACTCAGTGTTTCTGAACATTGATTTTAAGTGACGGGAACTGTGACTACTGGACAAATATTTTTATTGCAATTTGTTGAGTATCTTTAATACTCTTGCTCAGAAAACAAGGGGGCATGCATATTTGAAATTAACCTTCTGCAGGTACATTTCCCATGGGACAGTTTAGAAAAGAGAGTAGGATAGAATAATTTTATGAAAAATAGTGAAATTGACATGAGCTATTACTGTTTTATCTATCATTAATGAATGCATTTTTTTTACGATAGAATGTTTTATCTATCTCTGATTTCATCCATGATATTCTTCCTCCCTCCCTCAACAGCTCTCAGTTTCCTTCCTCCCTCCCTCCCTCCCTCCCTCATCATCTCTCAATTTCCTTCCTCCCTCCCTCCTGGAAGCATTCTGTAGCTCACCACTAAGACAGTTGTTTAGCTGCCTACTATTGGAATTAAAAGCTTTTGCTGCTGTCTACAGAGCCTCCAATTTAGCTCCTAATATTCAGTTATATGAGTGTAAGACAGACTGTTGTTCAAATAATTTTACCCCATGTTTAGGGCAATGAATGCTAAAATGATCATGTTTAAATTCTATCCAGAAATTAATTAGCTTTCAGTTTAACCAATATTAAATAGTATACAAACTTGCTGCTCTGGCATTTTGTACTAACTGAAGATATTTAATCATATTTTTAAAAATATTTTATTAAATCCTTCCCTGGTCATTGAGTGGTGGAGATCCAAGCCTTGGTCGACTCAGGGGCCACAGCCAATTTCATGGATGCTCATTTTGTTGAGCAGTGGTTCATTTCCCAGCAACAGGTGTCCCTGCCAGTAATTTAAAAAACGTTTGGGACCTGTGGTTGCTGCAAACAAACCCCTTTGCATGTGTACTGGGCAGCATGTAGAAGAAGCCATGTTCTACATTGCTGCAGTACAACATTTTCAGGTGGTGCTGGGTTTGGAGTGGTTACAGTCCCATGATCCACAGATTGTCTAGAATTCTGGAACTGTGCAATTTCTTGATGGGAAGTGTGCCAACCATTGCTTGCAATCCTGTGTAGGGGGTATGATTACGCCCATGGACTTGGATCTACCTGCAGAGTTGGTATGTTCCAAGTGGGGGGAATCTACGTGCTGATGCATTGTCCTGGAACCCCGAGTACACCCGAAGGGAGGACAAAATCTTGGTCTGGACAGTGATTCTGTTGGAGTGGTTTGCAGCCACAGAGGAACCTCTGGACCTTCGAGTGAGGATTCAGGAGGCGCAGCGACAGGATCCATTTGTGGCAGCTCGGTGTCATGAATTAGATGAGAATGGGAGACAAGAGACTCCTTGGGCATATATTGGGGACCTGTTGCAGTTCTGTTATCATATTACCATGCCTGGAGGTCCTCTTCATGATCTTACGTCAATGTCATGATAGTCCGGAGGAGGACACTTTGGGGTGATCTCATCTCAAGGAGATTTTGGTGGCCGAGACTTAAACATGAGGTGTCAGGATATGTGGCATTCTGTGGGATCTGTTGACAAGCCAGGTATGCTCCTGGTGCACCCCCTGCTTTCTTGCAGCCATTACCCATGCCAGAAAGACCTTGGGGCAGTTTCATTGGACTTCATTACTGAATTGCGACCATTGAAGGGTGCTACAACCATTTTGGTGGTGGTGGATATGTTGACTAAAATGGCCCACTTTATTCCATCTGTGGGTCTTCCTATGGCCAGAATAATGGCCCAATTGTTCATCTCCCATGGATTCCAGCTGCATGGGTTACCAGACTGAATAGTATCAGATTGGGGGATACAATTTATGGCACACTTCTGGCAGACCCTACTCGCAAAACTGCAGGTTCAGGCATGTCTATCATCATCCCATCACCCCAAAACTGATGGGGGGACAGAGAGAGTAAATGCTATTTTGGAGCAGTACCTCTGCTGTTTCAGCAATACTCAACAAGGCAATTGAGTGAAAGTGCTGCCAGTGGCTGAATTTGCTTACAACAATGCTCAACAGGCATCCACTTGTGTGTCCCTGTTCTTTGCCAACTATGGTTTTCATCCAGGACTTTTTCTTTTAGCCCCATCTGACTCCCCAGTTCCAGCAGTGGATACATTCTTGCAAGAGTTAAAAGCCATGCACCACATGGTTTGAGACCAACTAGAGAAAGCCAAAGAGGACTACAAATGCTTTGCAGACTGAAATCATTGTGATATTCTGCCTTTAGCGGTAGGCAATCGGGTGTGGCTCTCTACTCAATACTTACCGATGATGTGGCCATCGAAAAAGCTTGATCACCATTACTTGGGACCTTTTCCGGTTGAGGCAGTGATCAATTCTGTGGCTTGAAAGGGTTCAGAGAAGAGCAACAAAAATAAAGGGTCTGGAGGCTAAACTGTATGATGAACCAGGTTATGTCTAGCTTATCAAAGAGAAGGATTGGGAGTAGTGATGGGATTCAAAAAAAATTACTACTGATTCTGTGGCCGTGGCTTTGTGGGCATGGTGTGGCTTGGTTGGTGTGGCAGGGGAAGGAGACTGCAAAATCCCCATTCCCTCCCCACCCCACTAACCTGCTTTCCAGCTCTGTTCTCCTGGGCAGGACAACCAAAGAAGATCCAGCCAATCAGCTGGGACTTGGGATGCAGAGAATAGATGGGGGTGGGGCCAGTCAGAAGTGGGATTTTCCAGTTCTCCGAACTACTCAAAATTTCCACTCCCGGTTCTCCAGAACTGGTCAGAACCTGCTGAATACCATCTCTGATGGGAGGACATTGTAACTGTCTCCTAGTATTTGAGGGACTGTAACAGAGAAGAGGAGGCCAACCTATTTTCCAAAGCATTTCAGAACAGGAGAAGAAGTAATAGATGGAAATTTACCAAGGAGAGATCCAACCTAAAAGTAAGGGAGGCATTTTCTGACAGAGGGAACAATTAGTCATTCGAACAGCTTGCCTCCTAGAGTTGTGGATGCTCCATCACTGTAAGTTTTCAAGAAAAGATTGCACAAGTATTTGTCTGGGGTGGAATATGGATGCCTTCCTAGAGTAAGGGGTTGGACTATGAGCCCTTCCATCCCTCCAATTTACACTGCTCCCTAAGAAAATTGTCCTGTTAACTTTACGACAAAATGCAGCATCTTCAATTTAGATAGAAGGGATGACATATGGTTTCAACTCTCAAATCCACTTTCTGATTATAGTTTCAGTTCAAATGGAAATTTTCCAGCTTTGTACTGTTTGTTTCATGTGTTCTGAAAGTTAGGTCAGTTGGATTGGAAAGAAGAGGAAAAATGAAAAAATAGCATACCTGATGAATATCTGCTGTTATGTAAGCTTTTGTAAAATACTTTTCTGAACTTCAAAAAATTAAAAGGATGATTCTAAACAATGTAACCATAGCTTAAAATGTTGCTTCTGCTGTAGACCAAATGTGGAAGAATAGATTTGAGTTACAATTTAGTTAATTACCAGCACCACTTTCCATGAGTATGTATGCACTGAAGTTTTATTTTACAAATTCTTGTTTTCTAAGCTTTATGTTGTGGTTTGCAAGGTAAAGAAATGCAGATACGAACACAAAACTAAGTAACCTGAGATTTATTTTTGTAGCAATCCTGTATCTTTCCATTCCATACCTTATATGACACAAATGCTCCAAACTTTTCATAATGTAGTGTCCTCTGAACCTCTTGGAGTGAAACTTCCACCATTCCTAAACGTGGTTTAGTAGGATAAAATTCTACAAAACCTCTGGAGTACATAGTGTTTGGAGAAAAAAACCCTGTGCTATCATTAATGTAATTTCTTTGGGAATCCAAGAAACCTAAAACTTAAAATGTTATCTCTCACTTCCTTATAACAATGGAATGGTTGGCTGTTTTGGGGGTGGGAGTTATAAGTTAATGGAAGATACAGTCTTGATAAGAGGAGCAAACTGTTTGGTATGGCAAAAACATCCCAAACTGTTTTTTAAAGCACTTGGAATTCAAAAGCATAGTTTCCAATGAAGTGGTACCAATTCATATAATAATTTGATCTGTGTTGAAAAGAGGAATTATGTACCATAATTGAATGTGAAAAACATCATATCAATTTGGAGATCTGTTTGTCCTAAATTTGATAGAATATTCTTCCTGTGTTTCTTACACTGGTTTTGAATCTGGTGGTATGCTGTATAATTCGTTGTGAAGAACATTTTAGCAGGAAATAACCAGTAATCCTATTAAAAGAATAATGAGGACCTCATTCAGTTTCCTGTCAGTCTTCGGAGCCATAAGTGGCTTCTAATTTGCACAAGATTGGAATAGCATTGAAAAATTACTATAACTAACTGAAACACTGGTTGCATTTTCAATTTTTTGATAGCACCCCTTGTAATGCATTATAATACATTGTGCTGAAGTTCAGTGACACGTGCCAGACCTCATTTTAATATGGTTCTCTCTGCGAGCATCAAGACTTAGTTTAAACTGGTGGATAAGCTCCAGAAGGTGTGGCAATTTATTCCTTTATCTTCAGGAGCCATTTTAACTCTTCCATAATTAATATATACAGATGTGCTTGTTTAGCAGGAAAAAGAGGGTAGGTAGTCCTTGTGTCAGCCTCCAAGAATCCTTCTTCAGCTTGTCTTTCTGGATGCCATGGAAAAGGTGGGATGGAAGAATAATTGGGCTTCTTGTGGGGAAGAGTGCTGGAGATTTGAGTTGGTAAAATGTAAACGTTTGGATGTTTTCTTGACTATGCTTACTTGCTCACTGCGTAGATGTAGCCTCTTATCTCTCTAGGCCAAGGCCAACCGTCTTGGCATTCGGATATGTGAAACACCACCTGAAGATACCCCACATGATATTATACACATCTCAGATTGGATGGCCAGTTTGAACTCTTGGGAGTGGGAACATGGGATAACTTTCTATATGTGATTTTTGCGCCTGTTGCCTCAGATCTTGTATTTCTTTTGATGTTACCACTTTAATTTTCAGTAAAAGTCCTTTTCTCTATAACAATGGAGTGTAAGGTTTTCTTTCTTGGATTTTGAATGGAGCTTCCCCTGACACCTTGATTTATTGACCATTGGTTTAACAACTCTTTGAAGTTTTGGTGGCATTGAAAAAAGTGACTTGCTAGCATGTCCCTGCTGTCAAAATTTGGATGCTTGTCAACTGGCATGTATCTATGATGGTTATAGCATCCCAGGGATCACATGATCACCATTTGTAACCTTCCTAGCTGGCATCTGAAAAGCAAAGTCAATTGGAGAAGCTGGACCCACTTAACAACCTCATGACTTGTTTTATGATCATGGTGACCCACTTAATGATTACACCAAACAGGATCATAACATTGGGCATGACTCACTTAAGTACTGCCTTGCTTGGCAACAAAAAAATCCAGTCCAATTTGCAGTCATAAGTCAAGGTGTCAACTCGTAAAGCATTCCTGGCTTGCTCTCGAGTTGCCATAAGAAGAAGGAGGGGGGAGATCTGATGGATCAGTTCGGTTGCTATGACCAGAAGCCCATTCCACGCATACCTTTCTCCAGATTGTGTCTCAGGTTACCAGAGCCAGTGGGAGAGGCACGTTTTCTACAGCCCGTGAAAGTGCTTTATTGGAGAATGTGATTTATGACACACCCTGAGAGGAGGCGGGAAACAGGGTCATAGGTGGGCAGTGAATTACGTAGGGCAGAGCCAGCTGCACTTGGGAAAGGTGCCGATATGTTGCTCCTAATAAATAATTGGATTTCTTTTGAAACTTGGCTTGGGGCTAATGAATTAATTAAGGCAGCCATCAGAATCCTGACACAAGTTTTCCAAGTAATAGATTCATTGCAAGAAAACCTCCGAGGCAGGTAGATTCCTCAAAGAATAGTTTTATTGGAAACATCATCTTGGCACAGATCTGGTGTAAACCGACTCTGAAGGTTCCTGCGTTTTTCACCTAATTAAAAGTAAAAGTTTTTCCATCAATCCCAAACAATCAGTCACATGGTCCAATCAAGGCGCTATCTGGTTACCGGGTGACATTACTCCAATGTAGCAACACGGAAGCTGTCAAGATGTGGTCAACAACCAATAATCTCCTGGGTTGAATGTAGTAAACATTTCATGAGTTTTAAAGCTAGGTTTTGGCACCCATAAAAAAAAACAGCATAATAAAGTATTTGCCTTGACAATAGAATATCAAAACAAAAACTGATTTCTTTTCTAGAACAAGTCAACAACACTGTTTGTTAATCAGAACAATTTTCTTTTAGGCCCTTCTTTTTAAAAAGGGGGAAAAAAAGAGAAGTATACTTTAGCTTTACTTCTTTACTTGTTAATGTCCTTTTCTTACCACAAAGGTCACCTATAATTTCAAGTTAATAGGAAACCTTTATCTAAACTAATGGCAAAATAATTTAAAACATATTAAACACTCTCGGTTCGCCATTAATATGTGCATTATGCAAATTCGGGATATTATGCGTGGTATTTTCTGAATAGCTATTATTCATCTGTTGTGCCTTTCAGTCCCTTTAATGCATCATAAATTATTAAAAGGATGACTGGGAGTCTTTTATTTCTGAAGAGCGTAAAGTTGGAAAATAGTTTTCTAGCTCATTTTTCTTCTTTCATCTCAGGAATAATTCAGAGGGATCAAAACGTAGGTTGGAAGCGGAAGGCCCCAAGTGGCTTCAGGTCAGGAATAATGGATGACAAAGGTTGTAGATGGAGAACCACCTAATGGGGAAGGTCAGATAATGGAGTACAGAAATTTAACATAGACCCAGTTCCTAAATACCAACATACCTTGTGACATCTTTGGTAGAAACACTGAAATCCTATCTGAGATCACAGGAATGTTTTTGAAAATGAGCTGTGGTTGTGCAGTGGTTAAAGTTCATTGCAAGCTAGCTCTGCCAAGAGTTCGATTCTGAATGGCTCAAGATTGACTCAGCCTTCCGTCCTTCTGAGGTAGGTAAAATGAGGACCCGGATTGTTGGGGGCAAGAGGCTGGCTCTGTAAACTGCTTAGAGAGGACTGGAAAAGCACTATGAAGTGGTATGTAAGTCTAAGTGCTATTGCTATTGCTACCGCATCAGATATGTAATAGCACTCAGGTGTTACACTCTATAATTTACAGAAGAGGGAGGTTTAATGGAATCAGAATAAGACAAGATTCTGTTAGTATAGACAATCCCAATATTGGTAGTTTTTGTCCCTGTGTTCTGATATCCTGATCTAATCTACTTACTGGGGTTGACAACATCCTATCTAGAACAATACAACTACCAGATCTGGACTGCATAATCTGAACGATCACTAAATGGCAGCAAAGAGATACCAAGAAACCCTACTCTAGTTTAGATTTTATGGTAGTCCAAAGTAAGAAGCATCTACACTTCAACCTGCAGTTGTCAGTACAGGGCAGTTAGGATAACACAGCAAACAATCCATGAACCAGTTATTTGTTTTTGCTTGGAAATGACTGAAACTTTCAAAATTCAGTCTTCTGTTTAAAGTTACTCTATACAATCCCAAATCTTCTTTAGAAGATTCAACACCCTCCCTCCCTCCCTTGTTCCAAGCCAAGATTATTTATGATGTGATATGCATGATTTCCCCTGGGAGCAGACAAATCTTTTTTTGTTTATTTGTTTGTTTGTTTCAAGCGTTATCACAGGATGCTTTTCTGAACTATTTTCCTGCTTCCTTCTACTTCCTTGCATTTTTTTTTGAGATAGTTCAGTTAGAAGTTAGAAGATTATTATTCTAACTTCTTAGTTAGAAGTTATAATCAGTTTTTAATATTTCCAGTGCTAGTTTTTATTGAATTACACCACATTAATTAATAAAAAGATAGAAAGAATGGACTCCAAAGACACTGTTCTAGAGTGATCAATTTAACAGCAGCTGACTCCTGTCAATTAAATTTGTTGATCATTTAAATAAATAAACTGCTGGAAAGTCATATCATGTGGTCTGTTACAGAATCAAAGATGATAGATGATCTATCTATCTATCTATCTATCTATCTATCTATCTATCTATCTATC
>NW_020770562.1:0-21617 GCF_900518735.1 Pseudonaja textilis
TAATCACTTAATCTATTTATTTTTTATGTTTTTATTTTGATTTGTCAATTGCTTACAAGATAATAGGTGTAAGTATATACATAGTTATGAATACATGAAATGGGTACATATAAGAAAAATAAAAGAAACAATAGGACAGGGATGGTAGACACATTGGTGCGCTTATGCACGTCCCCTACAGACCTCTTAGGAAAGGGGTGAGGTCAATAGTAGACAGTCTAAGGTTAAAGTTTTGAGGGTTTGGGGAAGAAACTACAGAGTCAGGTAGAGTATTCCAGACATTGACCACTCTGTTGCTGAAGTCGTATTTCCTGCAATCAAGTTTGGTGCAGTTAACCTTGAGTTTGTATCTATTGTGTGCTCTTGTGTTCTTATGGTTGAAGCTAAAGTATTCATTGACAGGTAGGACATTGCAATGTATGATTTTATATACCATACTTAGATCAAACCGAAGACGATGTAATTCAAGGTTTTCTAGGTCTAGAATTTCAAGTCTGGTGGCGTAAGGTATTCTGCAACGAGTAGAGGAGTGGAGAACTCTTCTTGTGAAATATTTCTGGACTTTCTCAACTGTGCTAATATCAGATACGTAATGTGGGTTCCAGACTGATGAGCAGTATTTGAGTATTGGTCTAGCAAATGTTTCGTACTCTAGTTAGTAGTGTGATATTACCAGAGAAAAAGCTACATAGGATTTGGTTAACAACTCTTAATGCCTTTTTGACTATGTAGTTACAGTGGGCTCTAGTACCTAAATCATTAGAGATGAGTATTCCAAGGTTCTTTACAGAGCTTGGATCATCAACTTGACTATTCAGCTTGTATTTTATTTTCTGATTATTATTTTTTTGCCAATATGTAAGACAGAGAATTTATTTGTTGAGATTTGAAGTTGCCATTTGTTTGACCATTCTGATACATAGTCAAGATCTTTTTGAAGGGTAGCACTATTTTTCTGTGGTATTGAACAGCTTTACATCATCAGCGAAAACAATGCAGTTGCTCTTAATATGATCACAGAGGTCATTTATGTACAGTATGAAGAGAGTTGGTCCTAGAACACTGCCTTGGGGGACAGCACTGTTGACAGGTACAGAATTTGATAGGACACTCCCAATTTTGACCATTTGTTGTCTGTTTGACAGGAATGCTTCTATCCAGTTATGCAGGAGATTCCATAAGATTTTAGTTTTAGTAGTTGTTTGTCATGTACCACTGAATCAAAGGCTTTACAGAAGTCTATGTAGATTGCATCTATTGCTTTGCCCTGATCAAGTTGTGTAGTCCATATGTTTTTGCAGTGTAAGAGTTGCAGATTACAGGATAGTTTTTTCCTGAAACCAAATTGTTTATTGGAGAGTAGGTTGTTTTTCTCTAAGTGGAGGATAATGGATTGGTTAATAATTGATTCCATGACTTTACAGGTGACACAGCATAAGAAGATTGGTCTGTAATTTTCAACTAGGCTGGGGTCTCCCTTTTTGAGGATGGGGATGACCGTGGCTTGTGACCATAGGTTAGGCAAGGAGCTGGTCCTGAAAGATTTTTCAAAGATTATGCTTTGAGGTTCGGCTATGGCACTGGATAGCTTTTTTAAGAAGTAGGCACATATTCCATCTGGTCCAATAGATAGAGATGGTTTTAGATTGTGCTTTTTCAACATTGTCTTCTGTAAAATTGATATGTATTAGATCATTGTCGTTGTCTGTGGTTTGGCTAGGAAATACTGGGCATGATCCATTGCTGTTTACAAATATTGAGCCGAAGAAGGTGTTAAAGATGTTGGCTTTAATGGTGTCATCATTGCAGTCTTTACCATTAGGTCCTATCAGGGGTGGGATGAACCTTGAGTCTTTTAGTTTGTTTTTTACAAAATTGTAAAAAGTGCAGGTGGAATTGATGCATAGAAGGTTTTCCTCTTGTTTAATATGATAACTGGTGCATTCAGTCTTTATCTGGTGGCATAAATTTTTGTATCAGCTTTTGAAATTGGCAACGTGACCAGATTTGTTTTTCTTGCAGAGTGATCTCTTTTTGGATTGAAGTTTCCTTATTGTTATGGGTAATCTGTTTTTTTGGGGGGGAGGAGTTGTTGTTGGTACATATACTTTGATGACTCTTTTGACTTCAAGTAAAAATATGTTGTAATGGTCTTCAACAGTATTGCATCCAGTGAATAGACATTGCCAATCAAGGGATGAGAGATTGTTGTCTATAAGATCATAGTTGCCTTTTTTGAAGTTATAATCACTTTCCAAAGTGCTTGTTTGCCATTTAACAAATAGTTCTAAGTAAATAGTTCTTCTGAATGTCTTTGTGGCATAGAGAGAAAAAGCCCCAGGGTTCAGCAGGAGAGTTGCGATCTCTCCTGCGACCTCGCAGAGCATCCGTCCTTAGCTTCGCCACCCCTAAAAGGCAGATTTGGCTCCTTTCAGAGCCCACAAACAGGGAGAAGCCAGCACTGGAATGAAGAGATCCATTCCATGTGACTATTAATGTCAGGAAGCTCCACCCCCTCTCCCCTTATATGATACACAAGCTTTATATCCAATTTTAATGTCACCTGTATGCACGCATACACATCAACATATGAATACATAAAGAAAGAAAGAAAAAATGGTTCTCAATAATACATTAATTAATAAATTAGAACTAAAATGCTGATCCGGCCCTTGAAGAAACCCAGTTTGACACCCCTGCTGTAACACAATCAAGAGAGTAGGGGTCGCAATTATATTTTGACTGTGTGTTCTTCAGATCATATGTTGATGACAAATTCACACTTTCTTTGCAAGTGATCTACAGAAAGAAGATGAGACGGGCAAATAGAAAACGTGTGCAACACAGTAAATAATCCCAAAGTGTTTTCAAGAAATTTTGGAATATTTATTCCTCTAATTAATCCTAATTAGTCAATTAAATAATTAATGTATTGTTGATAACCATTTTTTGTTTCTTTCTTTATGTATCCATATGTTGATGTGTATGAGTGCACAGGACAGATTAAAATTGGATATAACAGCTCATATATCATTGGACCCAAAATGATCACTTACCTCTGTTCTATTTGCTTGCGCAAACTCTCTGGAGATAATCATTTGTGTAATGCTCATGAATGAGGAAAGGGGGGGCTATTTCCTGAGGTGCTAATTAACAGTCCTATTAAATATATGTTTGTTAGAAAAAGCCATTGATATTTGTTTCCCTGGTCCTGTAATCTTAAACTTCTGCATATTTTCGAGAGCTGTATCAAGCCTCTCTAATCTATTCTCAAAAGTGGACCTGAAGCCCTGTAAATAATCCATTTGATTCCTGATTATTTGAGGGCAGTCTGGTCCAATTTCATTTTAGCTCCTCTCATTATTGAGTTAAAATAGAGCTTTAATGTTTGTTGATATTGTTGTTCCTATTATATATGGAATTGGATGGAATTTTAAGAAGAGTTAAAAGATCATAAGAAGAGAAAACATGCCATGGAATTCCATGTTGGGGTTTTCAACTAGACATCTTTGAAAATCTGAAAAAATGCTGACACTATGTTTTTGTTTGTTTTTTATTAGCATGGGATAACAGCTATGTGAAGTTTATTTTTAAGAAAAAAAATCATCCAATTAAGTTGAAATGTGGGGGGCAGATTTCTCAAGCTACATTGTAGCAGTTGAGGATATGTTCCTACAAGGGAAGAGTAAAAGAACGTTAGAAGTGTATGGCAAGAGTACATATTCCCAGGAATGACACCCAAGTTGGGAAGGTCATCCCAGCTGTCCAGCTGAAGCAAACAGGCCCTTATATTGGCAGCAGCAATATAGGAAAATGCTGGAAGAAGACAATTGCTTTAGTGACAAGGACAAAGGCATTTGGGAGAAGAAAATGGTAAACTACATCCGCACAGGAGAAAACCACATGAATAAAATATAATACAATTGGCAATATATGGTCAGATGATGATTCCACCCATGATGGACTTATTCTGGATAGTGGATCTATCATATTTAATTAAACAATAATTGATAAGAAATGGCATTAAGAAACGAACTGTCAGGTTTCCAAGTGATGAAATCCATTAAAAAAAAAAAAAAAACGAAGTCCATCTTCCAAGACAAATTCTTTTATTTAGGAAAACATTAAATTGGCAAAGTCCATGATAATTCCGTATCTGCCATAATCCGGAATTACCCCACAATATTAAAAGTTAGAAACAACCCCCAAAAGTCACATTCTCCAATAGAAATAATTCAATGTTGCTTGATGTCATAAATCTCCATCTCAAGGGGCCCAAGCACCCACAGCTCGTTTCCCATGGGAAGGAGAATCACCTAACCAAAACAATTCTCTTTATCTCCACTCCTACCCACTTAGGAATATGGCAAGCCCGAAACCCTTCCCTCCATGACTGCCACCGAGAAAGTAAGAAAAAGAATATATACTAAGCCTAACTAAAATGACTACACATATGTCAATTTCGGGCTTGACACAAACATGGCTATTTGATCGAGGACATAGTATTTATAACTTTTGGGATTACTTGGAGTAGATAAAATGCCATGGTAAACTTTCTACGAATGAATTACAATAAAAGTTTATTAACAGAGAATTTTTGTTTTGTTTTTACTATTATTATCCTTCCTGTTAACTATTCTGTCACTAATATAATATACATGACATAGGTCAATAATTTGCAAATTAATAAAGCTTGTTGATATTAGTTCAGTGTTCAACACAATCATTCCTCAGCATTTGGTGAACAAACTGGGCCTATTAGGTTTAATAGTCCTTTATGTAATTGGATACTGGATTTCATTATTGGTAAGCCCCAGTTTGTGCGAGTTGGAAGAAAAGTTTGAGTACAAGTTCCCCACAGCGCTGTGTCTTGAGTCCACTACTGTTCACCAGGATGACCCATGACTGCTGTGCCAAATCTGCTATGATACATGTTGTAAAGTATGTGAATGACACATCAGTGGTGGGTCTTATTTGGAACAACAATAAAGATGCTTATGGGAAGAGGTGAAGGCTCTGGTGTACTGGGATAATAAAAGTAACCTGGTCCTAAATGTTAATAAAACAAAAGAGATCATTGTAGATTTTAGAAAGAGCCGGCATGGTCATACTCCACTCAGTATCAAAGATGAAGCTGTAGACATGGTCAACAGTATTAAGTATCTGGGGGTGCAGATAACTAACACTCTGAATTGGTCTCTCCACACATCATCCTTAGTGAAATGTGCAAATCAGCATCTGCATTTCCTGCATTGGATGAGGAGAGCACATCTTTCCCCTTCTGTCCTGGCCACTTTTTAAAGAGGCATGATTGAGAGTCTTTTAACAAACTGCATCACTGCATTTATGTTGTATATTTTAGGGTTAATGGAAGAATATTTCCAAATGGGGCATGCAGAGGCTGAAAATTGGATGCAATGGCTGAAAATGGGGCATGCGGAGGCAGCAACAGGCTATGGCAATCCGTGCAGCCTGAAACAGCTGATCATTGGGAGAACAATCCAACTGACAATCAGCTGCTTGTGCTAATCAGGCTGTGCTGAAGCTGAAACATACTGTTTGCTGTTTGCTGCAAGGAGGCTGGGAGGCAAAGGTAGATTTGTTTTCTTGTTTTCCTCCTCAAAAGATAGGTGGGTCTTATACTTTGGAGCATCTTATACTCCAAAAAATATGGTACATTGCTTTTTATGCTTATTTAGGTTTTTTTTTCCTTTGTAGTTTGTGCTATTTTTTATGTTCTCTTTAAAATGTTAAAGAAACTGTGGTAATGGATACTGGATCAGGAAAACAATAAAGAGGAAATATTAATTTCCCCTAATCTTTGGTCCTATCATGATCCATATTTCTCTCTTGATCTATGATGACTTGTGGCTTTTCTGGGAAAAAAAGGCTACCTTCCATGAAGAGCTTGACTGAAGAGCATGAAGAGCCATCTTCTGGTTTCAAAAGACTGAACATTCTCCCTCATGATTCAATCAGACTCTCTCAATGATTTCTCCATTTAACTAGGTATGTCCCTGGGATTCTCTTGAAATTAATACAGATACTGGGAAGGGCAGGCAGGAAGAAAAGCACCCATCATATGGATGATGTAACAAGTTAGCACTTATAATTTTGGACAAACCTTGAAGGCCTCAGACGACTAGATGAGTGATAACCTTTCATTTAGAGAAAGGCAAGTAGGCATCATTCTTTTGGAATTCACCCTTCTCATCCAAAAAATGACCTGGATCAAACTTCTCACGATTTTCCCAGCTGAGAGGATCAAAATGCACCGAAAACCACAATGGAAGAACATTTGTGCCCTTAAAGAGACAGGAAATTATAGATAGTGGAGAGGGATCTTTCCTATAAAGAAACAGGCTGTTAATTCTTTCAAAAGTGAGATTCCTTAGAAGGTATAAGTATGAAAAAGTACCTCTGATGCAATTTACAAAATTGTACCATATCTGGTGTTTGACCACTGCATATTCACATGCTAAAGACCTTGCAGAAAATTATGTTAGTTGAAATGAAGAACGTAACAAGATTTTTTCTTTGTCTGCTATGTTTCACCAGTGTAAACTGCACTTATCCCAGTTTATAATATTAAAATATACAACCTTCAAAATACAAGTGGAATTAAAGTTCCTACATTCTCAAGCTGCATTGTCATTGCCTAAGTTAACAAAACAAATTTAGTCATCAACATCTTAGTCGTTTTCTCCAACAGAAAAGAATTATTTTAGAAATGTCCTCTAGCTATGTTAATATTGTACTGCCTTGGCACACCAGCACCATTTTTATTTAGAGGCCTTAACACATGTCTGTATGGTGCTCTTTATCCAAAATGAGATTGTGGTATTAAAACATCCCAAACCAATACAGAAGGCCAGGACTGTGACAATGGGTGTCTACTTATCACTACCACTCACTACAGTTGCTTACTGATAATGTTATACTTGGTCTTCACAATTCACAGGCAGACCTTCCTTTCAGCTTGGATTTTTTTTTTTTGCAGACATTTCATTATTGCATTATTAATGTCATCAGTGCTCCAAAATGGGGAAATTAATTTGGTTTGCTGTCTACTGTCTTATGTGGATTTGGGGAGATTTTTTCCCCTTTACTGTTATTTGAGTGTTGCTTAAAAGGTGTGTGATGGGAAAAATGTACTAAGGGCTGTTGCCTTTTGCCTTGGCCTTTGGTTGTTCCTTTGAATGATTTATCAATTAGCTTTGTCGCTATATGTCTGCTGATGGCTAATTTTTCAGACAAACGTCTAGGAATTCTGTTCCATTCTGACTCCTCACTTGATCTAAGAAATCTATAGCTTCCCAGTAAATGGTATTTCTATACAATCACAGTGAAAATGTTAGCATGCCACTACCATAGTCACAAAACATTGGGAAATTGAAACATGTTTTTAAAGGTATGTATACTAAACAATTTTAATTAGAAACAAAAAAAATATAGCAACCGGTGCTATAGGGAAGCCTATTTAGAGAGGAGGTTCTCCGTTCAATCTTCAACCATGTCTGTTTTTCAGACACAAGACCTTTATCTTTTCAGAAATGATTGCTGCCAAATCCTTCTTACATTGAGAAAGAGAGTGACTGACCGAGGGTCACTCAACTGACTTTGTGGCTAAAGCAGGACTAGAACTCACCGTCTCCTAATTCCTAACCTGGTGCTTCATCCACTAGATCAACTCATCCCAACTCTGACACTAGACCACTAAACTGACTCTGTTTTATGATTAACAAAAGGCAAACTAAGTACTCCCATGAACCATTATTTTTCCTCTATCAGGAAGGCACAATTATTGCAGAAGTGTGATTGTATTGTACTTATAGGTAAAGATCTGTATGCAAAATGAATTGCAGACTTTCTTTGATATATCATACCTGAGGGATGAATTGTCCTCTGAAATTCACATCCTGAGTTGTTACATGTGGGAAGTTCTCAATACTTGCTTGTAAATGACATAAGGTCTCATGAACAAGTGCTTTGTTGGACATCTGTTAGGAATTGATAGTCACCTAACAGTTGGGTTGGAAATATATAAACCAGGATAGACGTTTAATACTGTCTCTTTAAGGGAATGCTAAAATTGTAATTGGGTGTGGTTCCTCAAACAGCCATAAGATGGAGCCAGAAACCTGGGTTGTTCTGTTCTGTTGTTTCTGTGAGTTGGTGTTGCTAGATGTTCTGATGTTTACTGTTTTTGCTTCCTGAATTTTTCCTATTGACTGTTACTGATCATTGTTCTTCTTGGATTGCTGTGAGTCTATTTACTGAACTGTTTATGATACTGAAGCTTGTTATTTGGATTATCCCTGGACTGAAAACTGGCTGCTTTAACTGTGTATGACTTGGACTGTGTTGGACTTTGCTTAACCATTTACTGGAAGTAAAAAAGCTATATTTTACTATTCAGTGTATCTGTGTGCTGGTCATGTTTTATTCAACATTACTCTCACTACGTCTTCCTGTGCGCACTCATTCGCCTAATGGGGAATTACCTTAACACTGGTTATGGGCCCAGGCCATACCAGGCTCAGATAACTGAGAGTTAGTGTGAATACACAGTACCATATACAGAGAACTGTTTACTGTTTAATTGAGGGCTACTATCCTGTGAAAGATGGCACAAGACCCATCAACAAGTCTATCACTGATAACCCGGTTGGATGGAACAAACTATGTTTCCTCGTCTATGAAGTGCAGGCTACTTTTGCTTAGAGAAGGGTTATGGACTGCAGTTCAAGATACACTGGATGTAAATGCTTGGAATCCAGATGATGACGACGATGCCAAGAAGCTTTAAACAAAACAACGAATGAGCTCTTTGTATAATTGGTCTAACACTGAGTGACCAGCAGCTAGTCCATATTCGTGAAGAAGAGTCTGCTGCTAGGTGTTGGGAGAAGTTGAAGGGGATTTATATTTGTGACAGTGTAGGTACACGCATACATCTTACACATAAACTGTTTAGAACATGTCTTCTGAAAGGTGGTAAACCATGATTTGTGGGTAGTTGATAGTGGAGCATCACAGTGCATTACTAGAAATAGACAGAGGTTTGT
Source organism: Pseudonaja textilis (assembly GCF_900518735.1). The sequence goes on from NW_020770562.1 coordinate 9,069, forward strand.
AACGATGTTCATGAGTAAGCAACATGTATCATTGGCAAATGGATGGAAGATGAAAGCATCTGGTGAAGGTACTGCATATTGTTCATGCATAAATGAGCATTTATCTATGTTATATGTACCTAAACTGAAATTTAATTTCTCTCATTGGCATGGCAGAAAACCAAGTTTAAGTTACCTACACACATTTGGAGCTCCAGGATGGGTGCATATTCCCTCACAAGTAAGACTGAAAGGGCCACATAGAGCTAGGAAATTATTTTTCGTAGGTTACGAGGCCAATCATAGGTCATTTAGATTTTGGGATCCAGGCATGGCTCATGTTTACTGTAGCGCTAGTGCTAAATTTATTGAGCACGTTGGGTGGCATAAACTAGAACAGGAATTCAACAATGATGTAGTTATTGACATCCAAGTAGTCCCTAAAGATGAAATAATTAAACCATCAATAGCCATTAAAGAGGAAGAAAAAGCACAGGAAGAGATAGAAGAACAGGAGCAGGTGGAACAGGAGAATCCACCAGTTAGCCCTGTATTACCGAGACATTCAACCCGAGTAACACGGCCACCTGATAGATATCAGGCTAGTGTTGTATGCCAAGTGAATACAGTTCCTGGTAATTATAATGAACTGAAATTGTATCCTACTAAGGATCAGGCTGCTTGGCAGGAAGCAATGGATAAGGAACTGAAATCCTTACAAAAAACTGGAGGTATATGAAAATGTCAGGTTACCACCAGTTGAACAAACCATAGGGTGTAAATGGATTTATAAGTTAAAGATTAGTGTGGAGGGGACTGTTACCCATAAAGACAGGTGAGTAGCACAAGGGTTCAATCAGAAAGCAAACAACTATGATGAGGTGTTTGCAGCTAGTCTGAAGGCTACTACATTACAATCAGCATTAGTGTGGGCAGCTAAGGAGAAACACATTATAAATCATTTAGATGTAGAGATGGCATATCTGCATGCACTGTTGCAACACACTATTTATTTAAAGAAACCTTTAGGTATCAAAAATGATAATACTCATTGCAAATATAGTGATTGAAAACAATGAAATAATGATATGTCATTATAAAACAAGTCCAAAAGAAGAGGATATTTGAAGCAAATATGTGGTGACAAACCTGGATTCAGTATTCTAGGTGGGTCTTACTAAAGCTTTCTAGAGTGGTATTAGTACCTCCTTTGATCTTGATTGTATCCCTCTGTTAATGCAGCTTAGGATTGCATTGGCTATTGTTAGGAATCTGTCCACCAATTAGTTGGGTTGGCAATATATAAACCAACAATGTATGTTTGTAGCTTTAAGACAAAATCACTCTATTGATTTATACTATATTCTGATTGTTGATTATATTGCAAATTACCATAAGAGGGAGCTAGAGATCATAGCTTGTTCTCTCTGACATTCTGTCTCTCTCTGACATTCTGTTGCTATCTAAGGTTCTCTGTTGTATTTATGCTGTGCTTATGCTTTGATATCTTTGTTTACTGTAAATGACAAAGGCAACCAGTAAGAAGACTTTGTAATTGGATATTCTTTGGACTGTAAAATATATGACCTGGACCGTTTATTGGATTGTGCTATTTCTTAAAGTAAAGTTTAACTCAATTTAGTGTATCTATGTGTGGCTGGATAATTATTCATAACTATTCTCATAAACATTTCCATGTTCTTATCCGTGTTATTCAAGGGTTATTCTGTACATATCATAACATTGATTATGGGCCCAGAGAGATATTGAGAGTGTGAATATACAGTTTCATATTCAGACTGCTGATTGTGGTTTACTGTTAAACTATCAATGGCACAAGAACAGTCAACCAGTATATCCCAGATAACCTGGTTGGATGGAACAAACTGTTTCCTGGTCTATGAAGTGCAGACTACTTCTATATAAAGATGGATTATGGACTGTAGTTAGTAGTCCACTGTGTGTAACAGCTTGGGACCCATTGAATGATGAAGATAAAAAGAAAATAGCTGACTTTAACCGGGTTAATGAAAAGTCTCTTAGTATAATTGGACTGACACTGAGTGATCAGCAGTTAGTCCATATTTGTGGTGAAGAATCTGCTGCTAAGTGTTGGGACATTTTGAAGAGGATTTATGTTTGAGATAGTGTGGGTGCACACATACACCTTACATGTAAACTGTTTAGAGCCCGTCTTATAAAAGGTGGCAATATGTTAGCTCATTTGGAATTTATGAAAAGGATTTTACAAGAGCTACAAGAAAAGGAGCTGATTTTCTCGGAGTTGCATCAAGTTTACATCATTCTTTCTTCTTTGGATGAAATTTATGTTGCTTATGTGTCTTCACTGGAAGTTTTAAACAGAGATGAACTTACATTGACTGGCATAACTGGAAGAAGAGTCAAGAAGAAGGCAAGATAGAAATCAACTGAGAGAAAGACAACCACAGGAAGAAAAACTGTCTTCAACTGCCTATATTGTTAGGAAATGTTTTTCTTGTGGGGCTAAAGGTCATATAGCCAGATACTGTAAAAAGGGTAAGAAACAGAATGCTATTAATATACAGAGAGCGTATAAAGATGCTAGTTTCGCCATATCAAGTACAACTACAACTGTAAACTATGATATATGGGTAGTTGACAGTGGAGCATCACAGTGTCTAATTAAAAGTAAAGAGAGGTTTATTAACATGACAAAGAGTAAACAGCATGTATCATTAGCTAATGGATGGAAATTGAGAGCATCTAGAGAAGGTACTGCATATTGTTCATGTATTAATGAACGTTTACCGATGTTATATGTACCTAGACTGATATTTAACTTGCTATCTTTAAGAGCAATGGTAAAAGCAGGATTTGTTGTAACCTTTCAGGGAGATAAATGTTTAATTGAAAAACAGAATAAAAGCATTACTGCAAGTTTGGATAATGGTTTGTTTATTATACATGATAATCCATTAATTAATGCTAACTCAGTTTATGAATGTATTCATCTGCTCCATAGATGTATGGGACATATAAATTTCAAAATGCTAAAGAAAACTGTTGAGTTATCTAATGGTATAAAATTAAAACTTTGTACAAAGTATTTAAATTGCAATGCTTGAAATCAAGAAAAAAGCAAGGTAACTCCTGCAAATAGGGTAAATGGATCCAAAACCAATGAACCATTAGAGGTTGTTTTTGCTGATATTATTGGACCTAAGAAACCTAGTTTAGGTGGAGCCTGTTACATATTAAGTATAATTGATCATTTTTCCAGATATGGTTTCTGTTATTTTACATTGCTTTAATTTCTCTATTACTGTTATTTATGGATGACATAGCAATTATAACTAAATCTGAACAAGAAGCAAATGATATTCTTTATAGATTACAGAAAAAGTTTAGGATTAGAAATTTAGGGGAACTTGAGCATTATTTGGGTCTTGATATAGTGAAAATGAATAAAGATTTTAAAATTTCGCAAGCCAAGAAGATTAGCCAATTATTAAAATGCTATAACATGGAGCATTGTAAATCTGCTAAGACACCAATGAGTAAGGAATTTATACATAGTGATATTTAAAGTCCTATGTTTGATAAGGAAATATATCAATCCTTAATCAGTAGTCTATCATATCTGAGTAATTGGTCTAGACCAGATATATCTTACAGTGTAAATCAATTGGCTAGATATAACACTGAACCAAATGAAAGGTATTGGTAAGCAACTAAGCGAATAATTGGGTTTTTAAAACACACAATCCATTATTCATTATATTTAGAACCAAGTAATGAATTAGTGCTAACTGCATATGCTGATGCAAGTTTTGCTACTGATATAATGACTTGCAAGTCAACATCAGGTATAGTGGTAATGTTGTGTAATGCTTTAATAGGATGGAAGTCTATTAGGCAACAACATATTAGTTTATCTACTATGGAAGTGGAATTCTCATGTTTATCATTAATGTGTAAAGAACTGATATATTATAAACAATTGTTGAAGGATATTGGAATTACTGTACATGATCTGTTTATTGTTTATGAAGACAATCAATCTGAAATTAGCATGGCTACTAATTTAGCTGTTGAAAAAAGATCTAAACATACTGATTTGAGATATTTAAATGTTAGACAGTGTGTTCAAAATAAATTAATTCAATTAGAATACTGCATGACTGATCATAACATTGCAGATCATTTCATGAAAGCTCAAGGTGCAATTAAGCATAAAAAGTGTTGTGAGAATTATGGTTTAAAGATGTAATGTATTATATATTGACCTACCCAAAAGGGAGAATGTTAGGAATCTGTCCACCAATTAGTTGGGTTGGCAATATATAAACCAACAATGTATGTTTGTAGCTTTAAGACAAAATCACTGTATTTATTTATGCTATATTCCGATTGGTTGATTATATTGCAAATTACTATAAGAGGGAGCTAGAGATCATAGCTTGTTCTCTCTGACATTCTGTCTCTCTCTGACATTCTGTTGCTATCTAAGGTTCTCTGTTGTATTTATGCTGTGCTTATACTTTGATATCTTTGTTTACTATAAATGACATAGACAACCAGTAAGAAGATTTTGTAATTGGATATCCTTTGGACTGTAAAACGTATATGACCTGGACCGTTTATTGGATTGTGCTATTTCTTAAAGTAAACTTTAACTCAATTTAGTGTATCTGTGTATGGCTGGATAATTATTTATAACTATTCTCATAAACATTTCCATGTGCATATCCTTGTTACACAAGGGTTATTCTGTACATATCATAACAGCTATTTTGGCTGCCGCTGCACACTGCTAACTCATATTTAACTGGTTATCAAGACTTCAAGATCCCTCTCACAGTTACTGTTATTAAGTCTGGTTTCACTCAGTCCATATGTGTACTTTTGGTTTTTCTTGCCTAAGTGCAAGACTTTATTTTTTTCTATATTGAATTTTACTTTGTTAGATAGGACCCAGTGTTCAAGTCTATCAAGAGCCATCTGGATCTTGAGCCTATAATTTAGAGCATTAGCTATTCCTATTAGCTTAATATCATCTGCAAATTTGGTAAGTTCCCCTTCTATTCCCTCATCTAAGTCGTTTATAAAGATATTGAAGAGTACTGGGCCTGAGACGGAACCTTGTGTACCCCACTGCTTACTTCCCTCCATGTAGACTTAGACCCATTAAGGACTACTAGATGAGTACAGTATGTCAACCAGTTATGAATCCATCTGGTGGTGATGCTATCTCTACCACTTTTTTTTACCTTACCAAGAAGTAGGTTGTGGTCTAATTTGTCAAATACCTTGCTGAAGTCTAAGTATATTATGTCCACAATATTTCGTTGGTCTACTAATTTAGTCACTATGTTGAAGAATGAAATAAGATTGGTTTGGCATGATCTGTTTTGTTTTGTTGTAGTGCTATGAGCAGCCACAACAACATAAATTATGTTTCTATGATTCAATTTCTATTTTTCATTGGGACTTTCAACTGCAGTGCTCACACTAGTCATTTGATTTATCTAGAAAAAAGCCAGGCACTTTGAGCTTTTGTTATTTGCACTTCTCTGCATTTTTCCTGCCACGTAGAAAAAAACCCTTCATGTCCACAGTATGCATGTGAATTGCTAATAAAATGCATATATGGGAGAAGGGAGGAGCTTGCGCCGTGACGATACGGTCTGCAATTGAGCTCCTCGATTGCAGCCGATATCTCCGTTACCGGCCGGTCCAAACGGACCTATGCTGTCCCGTAGAGACAGCTATCGTGAAGAGCGTACCCTGAGGACTCCGGGGATATCGCAAAATCCCTGGAAGACCTGGGTGAAGCTCTCTTTGCTGGCGGCAGAGAGGCAGCCCCCATGCTGCTGAAGTCGGGGAGGCTCCAGAAAGAACGGGTCTGAGAGAGAGTCTGTCAGTTGGGTGAGAAACTTTTTTTTTTATTATTTAATTTTTCGAGTCTTGAAAGTTCACTCTGATTATTAGAAGGAATCTGTGTGATTTTTTTTTTTTTTTTTTGACAAAATTGATTAAGCGGCGTTTTTTTTAAGGGAGACGTCAAAGAGAGAATTTATTTGCTTTTTTTTTTCTTTGCTTCCGGACTTTATTGTTATTTACGGGTTAACTGGACTGTTCCTTTTTATATTTATACATTGTATTCTTCCTTTGGATTTTTCATTTTTAGGCTAGAGGCTCCCTTTGTTTATTTTTTTTTTATTTTATTCTTTTTTGCTTTTATATGTTTGTGTATTCCTTGCCGGCTTTTTTTTTTTTTTTTATGCTGTTCAGAGAGGAGGGGGGAAAGTGAGAACTAAGAAACTTTGTAACACTGCCAACTAGAGGCTTGGAAACATTTTACTTGAACTGTGAAAAGACGAAATACTTCTTCCCAAGGACATCTTCTGATAAGATAGAGGAAAGCGCTTTGTAGAATATTATTACAGGTGTCTTTCTGGATATTTATGGCTTAGCTTTGAAGCTTGTGGGAAAGAGAAGGGAGTCATAATTAGAGCCTTGGACAATTAAATAGAGTGCAGTGTATTGCTGTTTACTTTCTTTTTCTAATTCTTTTTTTTAGTTCCGCCACCCCCTCCACCAGCATTAAGGTCTTTATTTTTATTTTTAAGGTTGATTTATTTTCAAAGGGAAGCCTCTGAATTTTTTTTATTTTTACTTTATTTTGACTTATTTTACTTTATTTTTTCTCCTTTCTATTTGGATTCTGCTTTTTTTTTTTAATGTATATCAATGGACTATTTCTTTTTTCTTTTTTCAATTGAGATTTTTTTTTTTTTTGGCTGGATTAAGGTGTGGAATTTGAAGAAATTTATTCTTCTTGTTTTTTGTTTTTGTTTTTTCTCTCTTTTTCTCTTTTCCTTCTTTTTGGCTTTGACTTTGTTTATTATTATTTTTACTGGGTTTTTATTTTTATTTTTATTCTCTTTTGTGGACTATTATTTTTTAATTGGATTAAGGTCAGGAAGAATTTGAAGAATTTTTTCTTTTTGCTCTTTTCCTTTTCCTTTTTCATGTTTTTCTTCTTTTTCGCTCATTATTGATTTTTTTTTTATTATTGGCCTTCTCATTTTGGATTATAATTGGCTACTCTTTTTGGATTAAAATTTGAAAGAATTTGAAGAGCTGGAACTATTTAAAATGAGTAAGAAACTTATATCTTCGGGTGCCTCTATGTCCACCTCTGCCTCCCCACCATCTGGACAGCGTTCAATTCATACAATGTTAAAGCAAGATAAAGAAAAAGAACAAGAAAGAGCATCTTTTCAGATGATTATGCAAGGAATTCAAGATCTTAAGGTAAAAATAGATACCATTGAACAAAGAACAGGGAGGACGGAGGAAAAAGTGGAAAGTATTCAACAGATGATGACAAAATATGAGGAGAGACTTCAAAAAGTCGAAGAAGGGGGCAAACGAAGAGAGGAGAAGATTGGAAATATTGATAATAGACTAACAGTGATTGAACAAGAAAAAAGTGGGATGTTGAAGTGGGAGTTGGATAGATCAGAATTCTATCTTAGATTTCAAAATATAGAAGAGGAAAAAGGACAAGATTTGGCTGCGATAATGGTAGGAATCTTGGCGGATACGTTGGAGATAACAGAAGAGAAGATGATGGATGGAATAGATGAGATATATCGAGTTTTTACAAGATATGCGATGAGAAATAATCTGCCCAGAGAAGTCCATATTAGATTTACTAAAAAATCCATGAAGACACAAATATTACAAGTGGCAAGAGAGAAGATATTGAAATACAAAGGTAAAGAAATCTTGGTTTTAAAACAAATACCCAGAAGAGTGAGAGAGATGAGAAGAGAATATCGATTCCTGACCAAAATGTTATTGAAAAAGGAGGTGACTTACAGATGGCTGATCCCAGAAGGATTGATGTTTACGTGGCAGGAACAGAGACATAGAATTGATTCAATTGAGAAAGCAGAACTGTTCTATGCAGAAGTCTTTGGAGAGAGAGAAGGAGAGGCAGAAAAGGAGGTTCCATTAACTGAATCCCAAGAGGAACAAATGGAGATTGGAAAAGAAGAAGGTGCAGTAGGTGGACAAGTGGATATTAAAGATCAGCGTGAATCAAGACCCACGAGAGTGGTTAAATCTAAATATAAAATATAATCATGGAAGAGAAAAAACTGATTACAATGAATATAAATGGACTGAATTCAGCTGCTAAGAGAAGGAAGATTTTCCATAAATTAAGGAAACTAAAGTTTGATATAATTTGTCTACAAGAAGTACATATTAAAAAGCAACATGAACAATTGTTATTACAACCAAAATTAGGGAAATTGTTTACCTCTTTGACTCAATGTAAGAAAAGAGGGGTGGTCTTATATATTAAAGAGGTTATTCCAGCAAAAATGATTTATACAGATGATGATGGGAGAATATTAATGGTGGAAATAATGGACAATAATAGAAAGATACTTTTGATTGCAATTTATGCCCCGAATGATAAACAGGAAGAATTTTATAAAAAAGTACATACTAAGATGGCTGGACTGGACTATGCTAATATAATTATGATGGGAGACTTTAATGGAATTGTGGATAATAAACTTGATTATATTGCAACAGCAGCAAAGTATAATAGAAAAACTCTTCCTAAATCTTTTTTTAAAATGACAGAGGAATTAACTCTAAAAGACATATGGAGAGAAAGAAATGTTAAACTTAAGCAATATACTTTCTATTCAAATAGACATTTATCATGGTCCAGACTTGATATGATTTGGATATCAACAGACTTAATATCTAGCGTTCAAGAAGTAAATATTGAAACAAGTACCTGGGCGGATCATAACCCATTGACAATTAAATGGAAGGGACAAAAAAAAAGATCGAGATGGACGTTAAATAATACTATTTTAAAGGAGAAAGAATTTACACAATGGATGGAGAAAGAACTGGCCTTTTTCTTTAAGGAAAATAGAAAAGAAGACACTTCAATACAGAATGTTTGGGATACAATGAAGGCTTATGCCAGAGGCTTGATAATTGACTATACAAGAAAAAAGAATATTAGGAAAAGGCAAGCTTTCAAAGCCTTGGAGGATGAATATAAAAGTCTCGAAAAAGAACTGCAGAAAATGCCACAGAAAAAAGACGTTAAATTGAAACTGGATATAACTAAATATAAAATGGACTTAATAGACAAAGAAGAACTGGCACAGAAAATTAGGAGTGCCAAACAGAATTATTTTGAAGATGCAAATAAGCCAGGTAGATGGCTAGCATATAAGCTGAGAAAAGAGAAAGAGTCGAGGAAAATATTGCAGTTAATAGATGACCAAGGTAAAACTTGTCATGGCAGCAAAGAGAAAAAAGAAATTATTTATGACTTTTACAAACATTTGTATAAGAAAGAAGATATTGATGAGGAGAAAGTTAAACAATACTTGCAGAATGCAAATTTACCTAAGATACCTAAAGAGATTGAAGAAATGTTAGGAAGCAATATAACAATGATGGAGTTAAGCCAAGCACTTAAGAAGCAAAATTATGGAAAGGCACCAGGTCCAGATGGGTTTCCTGTAGAATTTTATAAAACCTTTCAAGAATCATTGTGTATCCCACTGTTAGAAGTTATGAATGAAGTTATGCTAAAAAAGATAATACCTAAAACATGGTCAGAGGCTTATATTACACTTATTCCAAAAGAGGAGGCGGACCTACTTCAAATCAAGAATTATAGACCGATTTCCTTATTAAATGCAGATTATAAAATTTTTGCTTCAATATTAGCAGAAAGACTTAAAAAATATCTGAATAACTTTATCCACTCAGATCAAAATGGATTTTTGCCAAAATGACAAATCAGAGACAATATGAGAGTAATTCTGGACACCTTGGAATATTATGAGGCACATCCTGAAAAGCAAATGGCTTTGATATTTCTAGATGCTCAAAAGGCATTTGATAACGTAAATTGGAGATTTATGTTACTTTTAATGGAACAGATGGGCTTTGCTAGAAGATTTATTCAAGCAATAGAAGCAATTTACAATGAACAAACAGCTAAGGTAATGATGGAGGGAGAACTCACAGACCCTATTAATATAAGAAAAGGCACAAGACAAGGTTGCCCTCTTTCTCCCTTGTTATTTGTATTGACTTTGGAAGTGTTGAATAGAAATATCAGAGAAGATAAAACTATAAAAGGAATGAAAATTAAAAAGGAAGAATTTAAATTACAAGCTTTTGCAGATGACCTAGTCTTTATTCTGGAAGACCCTATAGAAACAGCCTTGAAGCTGTTGGAAAAGATAGAGGCATATGGGGAGGTGGCCGGTCTGAAAATAAACAAAGATAAAACAAAGATTTTGTCAAAGAATATGTTGCTGAGACAAAGAGAAGAACTGGCAGAATTGTTAAAAATTCAAGTTACAAATAAGGTTAAGTATTTGGGGATATACTTGACGTCAAGATGTAGTATATTAAAGGAGAACAATTATATTAAACTTAAACAACAGATAGCTCAAGACTTGAAAAAATGGGAAAACCTACAATTGTCATTAATAGGAAGGATTTCAACAATTAAGATGAACATTCTACCCAGAATTTTATTTTTGTTTCAAACAATACCAATTAGGCTTGGAAAAGAATATTTTGAGGATTTAAATAAAATTGTTTTGAAGTATATATGGCAAGGCAAGAAAGCAAGGATAAAGTTAAAGCTTTTACAGGATGCTAGATTTAGAGGAGGGTTTGGCCTGCCTAATTGGGAGTTGTACTACCAAGCTGCAAATTTGATGTGGGTTAAAGAATGGATAACATTAAGGAAAACTAGATTGTTGACATTAGAAGGTCATGATTTGTTGTTGGGTTGGCATGCTTTTTTATGGTATAAGGGAACCAAAACACAGGGGTATTTTAGAAGACATTATATACGGGAGTCTCTGTGGTTAAATTGGGAGAAGACAAGAAAACAATGTTATTTGAAAATTCCAGTTTGGTTATCGACGATAGAAGCGTTTTCTTATCCTATAATTTATAAAAAGGAACAAACAGTTAGCTATGGGGAATTACTAGATGAAAAGGGTGAACTTAAATCGATGCAAAAATTAGAAGAACAAGGTATACAGATGAATTGGTTTTCATATTTGCAAATACATTCAAAGTATTATGAGGATTCCAAAGCAGAGGGATTTTATGATAAACAAACTGATTTAGATAAGATTTTGATGGGTACTGATGAAAAGGTGATTAAAAAATTATATGGTTACTTATTGGAAATTAAATTGGAGGAAGAACAAGTTAAAGAAACTATGATTGCTTGGGGGAGGAATTTTGGATATGGGATTGACTTAGAGAAATGGCAGAAATTATGGTTGCAAAATTATAAAATGACAATGTCTACAGCCTTTAAAGAAAATTTGTATAAGATGTTTTACAGGTGGCATTTTCCCCCGACGAGGATAGCAAGAATGTTCAAGAACAAATCCGAAAAATGTTGGAAATGTCATCAGAAACCTGGTTCATATTACCATATGTGGTGGACTTGTGAGGACGCTAGAAAATATTGGACTAAAATCCACATGTGGCTGGAAAAAATGACAAAGAAGCATATAGACTTGAAACCGGAGCTTTTTTTACTGGGAATTTTACCAGATGCTTATAGTAAAGAGCTGAAATATTTGATTGTAAATGTATTGACTGCGGCTAGGATTGTATTTGCAAAAAATTGGAAAAATGAGAAAATTCCATTGCAGGAAGAAGTCATAAAGAAAATATTGGAATGTACTGAGATGAGTAGATTGACTTTTGAAATCAGAGAGCAAGAAGATAAACAATTTTATATAGTTTGGGATCTTTTTTATCAATGGTTGAATGATGAAATACAAAAATAGAAATGTTAGATAATAAGGAATAATATTGATTTTTTTTTCCTCTTTTTTGGTACTGGATATTATATTTATATAATATTTTTCTGTTTCTTTTTTTTTCTCTTTTATTTAGGATAGAATTGGCACGATTATATGATTTGTTTTAGAATAAATTACTTAAAATATAGTTATCTCACAAAGGCATGATCGAACAAAAGTCTAGTCAAACTTCTTTTTTTAATAGTGATATTATGATTTGTAAGTTTGTATTGACAATAAGAGTTATTATACAAGGTAATTATAATTGTGACTATGAGATGAGTGCACAAAACTGATGAACCAACCGACTCACTGTTTGTATATAAATATGGGGGAGCTGATGTTTTTATGTTTTGTCTGTTTGTTTGTATGTCAAAAAACAATAAAAAATCTTTGTAAAATGGATATTTGTACAGATGGAGGGAAATGAGAGATATTTGGTTTAATATTCAAAATGCCTTGAATATGAAGGACCTCTGGATACATAACAGCCATCTTTTTTTTTGTCTTCCCCAGAGTATCTTGACCCATAGTCACATCACCACACCTTGGAGATGTTATAACCATGGAATTTTATGTCACAAGTTGTTGCCTGTGGAAAGGTCTCAAGGCTGTCTTTTCAACACCATTGAACCTCATGGATCACAGCATTGGTGAAAGGCATCTTCAAACGGTCTTCCATATT
>NW_020770564.1:0-21591 GCF_900518735.1 Pseudonaja textilis
TCTGTGTCTGTGAATGTGAATGTGTGTGTGTGTGTGTCTGTGTGTCTCCCTCAAAGCTGTGGCTGGGCCAAGCCAGCAAGCTCCCCTTGGTGCTCTTCACTACTTCTTTCATTTCTTCTTTTTCGAATCCAGACTGGCTGAACAACGATCGCTAGAAGCGTCCATTTGGGCGACCCTTCTCCTCTTTCTCCTCCTCTCACACCCGGCAGCTGTGGATGGATCAGGAGGGTGCAGTTGTGTGGGGAAATGCTCACTCCTCAAGGGAGCAGCCACCCACCCCATACTCGGTTTTGCTGTGCTTTGGCATTTGCTTGAGGTGCATCTTCTCATGCACGTGCACCCTCCCGGCCCTGCCACAACCTCCAGTTACGAGAGGAGGAGGGGGAGGGTCGTCCGAAGGGATGGTTCTACTGCGGTTTGGCAATTGTTCAGCCAGTCTGGATTCCAAAAAGAAGAAAAGAAAGAAGTAATGAAGAGCGCCAAGGAGAGCTTGCTGGCTTGAGGGAGACACACACACACACACACACACACACACAGAGTGGGAGAGAGAATTGGGAAGATAGGGACCCAGCCGCTTCACTATCCCCCACCATCACCCTTCCCTTCTCTGGTCAGGCGAGGGAGGGAAGAGTGAGGGGCAGGGCCAGCCGCTTTATCAAGGTGAAGAGGGGTTGACCAAGCACAGGTGAGTAGAAACCTGGGAACGGTGGCTCCTGGGGGGCTTTGAGGTCGGACAGCCTGGAGCAGCCAAGATCCGAATAAGCACTGCACCACAGGTTCCCCTGACCGACAACTTCTTTGGTGTTGGCTTTACGGAGCCACGGGATGTGGCCTGAGCTCACATACAAAGCAGTGCCTTTAACTGTGCTCGCTTGTATGTGTCCAAATAATCTGGTGAAGACACCGGGTAGATGCTCAGTTAGACCTCAGGTAGACTTACCCCCTCCGCAGTCCTCCTCCTGCAGAAAGCGGCCATTCCCTGAGCTAAGAAGGCAAGGAGCTGCGGCTCGACTCACCCAATTCCTAGGACTACCCCAATGGTCCCAATTCTTCTAGGAGAGGGCACCTCTCCCTGGCAATCCCCTTTTCCCTCAGTGGTCTGACTTCCCGTGGCCCGCCTCCAGCCTGAACACCAGGTTGGACCACTAGAAGGCCACTTCCCTGCTTCTCAATGGCGCTCCTGTACCAGCCACTGCAGGACCCTCCACCTCCTTCCCCAACCGGGTGGGCGTGGCAGGGGTGATTATTCTGGGTCCAACAATGGGGCTGTGGGCGGGAGAGGGAAGGGTGGTAGGCATATGGGCCATGCTCCCTGATCTCCCTCCCACAAACCTCTGCCTCACCACCAGCAGTGTCCAGCAGCTGCGTGAATCCCGGCTAATCCCATGTGGAGAGGCTCATGTTCTCCTGCTGCTGGGAAAGCAAGAGAGTTTTTCCCTGCAGAGTGAAAAATTAGCAAGTTCCTCTCCAATGGGGAAACGGGCGCCTCTGTGTGGCAGAGAAGCAGCCTGCTTGAATCCTATTTCTCTCTGCCACCCTGCGCTGTGCTGGGAAAGACTCTCTTGCTCTCCCAGCAGTAGGAGAACGTGAGCCTCTCCACATATCTTCCAGTACAGCAAAATGTAGCTCGGGTCCCCACCAGTCTGCATCTCGCCTCTCACCTGGATTCACCACAGATACTGGGCCTTACCTGCTGGGGGTGAGGGCGGTGGGTGGTGGCAGCAAAAGGCAAGTGGGGTGGGGGGGTTAAAAGTGACCGGCTGTGGCAGATAGGTGACTGGGCCCCAGAGCTTGCAGAGCCTCACTCACCCAGGGAGATCAGGCAGGGCCACAGTGGAAGGCATGCAGCAATGGCTGGCCTGGTGAGTGGGCAAAAGCAGGCTGCAGGCGTTGCCACGCATGCACGATAAGAACTGCCTGGGAGCGGAGGGGAGGGGCAGGTGGAGAGGGGTGGGGCCAGTCAGTGGTGCAATTTGCCGGTTCTCCAAACTGCACAGAATCGTAACAACCGGTTCTATAGAATAGACAGAACCAGTACAATCCCACCACTGGTTCCATCACTCCAGACTTTTCTATTTAATAAAGTCCCCCTTTTTTTTTTTGGCAATGTGAGATGCCAAAAGCAAAAGAGAAGAACTAAAGGGAGAATCTTCCAGAAGTTATACCTCCAACCATTTGGAAATAGTGAGAGATTTTGTCTTTACTGAAGTGAAGACCAGAGGCTAATAACTAATATCTTGTCTAATATCCATGTTTACCTCCATTTTCCATGGACGGAGAGTCCTAACACATTTCCTTTGGAAATCCTGTTTTTTTTTTTTCTGCTCAGTCCTTTCCTCAATCTGAATGTGTGGAAAGTTGTCATCCTGGATTGGTCAAGAGGGCTCGAGAAGGAGAGCCAGTTTGCTGCTATGACTGCATTCCTTGTCCGGAGGGGACCTTCTCCACTCAGAAAGGTGGGTGACACCAGAGGAAAATGGGAGGCCTGGTGGAACTGGATCCATCGAGAGAATTGTCATGAAAGTGTGAATTAAAAAAGACTTTGAAGCATAATTGATTTCTTCTTTATTTCCAAAATGCCCCATTTCTTATCTAAACAGAAGAACAAAAAGACTGTGAAGGAAGGGCTGGAAAGAGAGAGGTGGCTGTGGCAGATTGGGCAAGTTTTACTACTGCCAGAGAAAATATTTCTTCTTTTTATCTTGGATGTGTCCTTCTTCCCACATTTACTTCTCTAGGAACACCTGAGTTCCTGGAAACACAAGGAATTGTTTTAGGTCCACCTCCTCAAAGGAGGATTGCAATTCAATCTACATGGGTTCCCTTTGAGGAACACTGAAAAAGTGTTGCTGATGTATGAGATACACAATGTGGTGGCATGGATAGTTATGCCTGTATCTGGCTGCACCCATATCACCACTCCTCCAATGGCCATTCCAAATTATTTGCATCAGTCACTTGATCTGCCAGCATCCTCTGAGGCAAGTATGACAAGAATTGCCATCTTGCACGTAAGTTTCTCTAGAAAGATTAATTGATTCATATTTTCCTTTAGTAATGGAGGTTCCTATCAATATTCTGAACATTACAAAGGAAACATTTCAAGTCCAAAGCTTCCCTCAATTTCATAGCCTATCAAAAATATATTGTAGCTATCTTTTTTTAAAAAGTGATGCACTTATTTTTTGACTCTGGAGATATTAAGAAATCCATCCCGAAAAATGCTCCTGATAATCACTTGTTCCCAAAGAATGTACAATATATCTTGAAATTCAAAGGACAAAGAAATATGGGGTTGGTTTTTTTTCTTCTCAGACACAGAAAAATGCACCAAGTGTCCAGATGATAAATTCCCAAATAAAGAAAGAGTCCAATGTATCCCCAAAGTGACAACCTTCCTGTCTTATGAAGAACTTCTGGGCATCATCCTGGTCTCTTTTGCCCTATTCTTGTTCCTAACCACAGGTCTTGTTTTAATCGTATTCATCAAATACCGAGAAACTCCCCTTGTCAAAGCCAACAACCGGGACCTCTCCTACATCCTCCTGGTCTCCCTCCTGCTTTGCTTCTTGTCTTCTTCTCTTTTCATTGGTCAACCAAGGAAAGCCACCTGCCTTCTCCGACAAACGGTCTTCAGCATCATCTTCTCAGTTGCCGTTTCTTCTCTCTTGGCGAAAACCATCACGGTGGTGCTGGCTTTCCTGGCCACAAAACCAGGAAACCGAGCGAAGACATGGTTGGGGAAGCGTTTGGCCAACTCCATCATCCTATCTTCTTCTGGTGTCCAAGTGATCATCTGCTCCATCTGGCTGGGAGTTTCTCCACCCTTCCCTGACTCTGACCTCCACTCCCAGCCTGGGGAGATCATCCTGCAATGCAACCAAGGGGCCGTTGTCATGTTCTATGTCACCTTCAGCTACATGGGCTTCCTGGCTGCCATCTGCTTCACAGTGGCTTTCCTAGCCAGGAATTTGCCCGGGGCCTTCAACGAAGCCAAGTTGATCACCTTCAGCATGCTGGTCTTCTGCAGTGTTTGGGTGACTTTTGTGCCCACCTACCTGAGCACCAAAGGGAAATACATGGTGGCTGTGCAGGTCTTCTCCATCCTGGCCTCCAGTGCTGGTCTGCTGGTCTGCATCTTTGTCCCCAAGTGCTACATTATCCTTCTGAGGCCAGACCTGAACACAAAGGAGCATCTCACAGCCAGAACAAATGTAAAAACATGAGATATAACATCATTATGATAGTGGAAGAATTGTTAATGTTTCTTTTATTTGATTTCCATTTTGATAGTATGCAGGAGTCAAAGAAAACAATATCTGTATGTTACAAAATGGGGAATTGTTGAACAACTGGAATTCTTGCAGTTCCCTCCCATTTCAGTAAACATTGCTAAAGAGACCGCTGTAAAATTCAGAGGAATTCAGCTGTTCAGCAACAGCTACTGAACACGACACCTTATAAAAAAACGATTGTTTCACTTTTTCCTACTGAGAGCAGCTAAATGTGTGGGTGGGTGTGAGAGAATGACCAGGAAAAGAGATCAGGGCGAAGCTGTGGGAATCAAACAGCAGCCTGGTTGCCTGATCCTCTCCCTAAAAATGCCAGAATGATGTGAAATGCCATGTTTGACTGGCTCCCAGCTGAGGAGGGAAATTTTCATCCCTCTTATATGAGTCTTTCTTGATTTCCTGATAAAACCTCCTTTGCAGAAAGAATTCAGCAGAACAGCTGTCTGGGATTTCAGTTTGGGATTGTATGTATTTCACAGCAAAAAAAAAGTAAATAAAAAAATTAAGTTTGTAAAGAAATTTCCATTGGATATTTTTTTCTTTCAACAACCAGAGAAATAAAATAGCTGTTTTCAAGCCCTTTAATTTTCCACTCTACAATTTGTACCTGAAGCATTTCTCTGCTTCTCCTCCAAGCCTGTCTCATCTGTGAAGGGCTGGAGAAGATGTCCAGAGAAAGGGGACCTTGGGACTTTTCCCAGGAGGAGACAGGGATCTTGTCTCAAGGCAGCCGCATCATTGACCAGGTCACCAACCTCCAATGCTGCATAATGTTCAACCAGGTCCAAGAAGGGGCTGAATAAGTGGGGAGGGGACTTCTAGGTTTCTAGGAAGAGGCACCCATGGAAGCTGCTCTGCTCTCCAGCCACAGAGATTGCTGATCAATTGGGAATCAATTTTTATGTCTCATAATGGCTCCTAACTGCGAATAGGATCCCTTTGTAAATTCCATTTTAAGGAGATAAGAAAAGTTCTGTTGGATCAGAAGAAGGTCAGTCTAAGATTCACACAAATTCCTCTGGTTCTCGCAGAAGCAGTAGAAGAAGGCAGAGACTTGTGTCTTTGTGCCACATGGAAGAGGGGTTTATCCAGAGGTGGAATTCAGTAGGTTTTGACTAATTGTGGAGAACTGGTAGTGTATATTTTGAGTGGTTCGGAGAACTGGCAAATACCAGCTCTGACTGGCCTTGCCCCCATCTCTTCTCTGCCTTCCACTGAGTCCCAGCTGATTGGCTGGATTGGTTGCCCTGCACAGGAGAACGGAGCTGGAAAGCAGGTTAGTCGGGAGAGGAAGGAATGGGCTTTTGAAGTAACTTTCCACTGCCATACCCACCAAGCCACGCCCAAGCCCCACCCACAAACCCATGCCCACAGAACCGGTAGTAAAAAAAATTGATCCCCACCACAGCGATTATTCCACAATTTCACTTTCCTCCATCACTACCCACAATATTGGACACTCAGCCATCTCACACTCTAGGTATCTCCAATTTTAGTATCTCACATTAATCTGAGAAAATGTTTCCAAATTTACCACCCCAAATTCAATAAGAACTAAGGCAGGACCGGAATTCAAAAGTCTCCTGGTGATCTGCTCAAAGTCCCCCAGGTAGTTTTCCTGCCTGAGGGAGGATTAGAACTCAAAGCCTCCCGAACATTGGCCAATACAACCAACAAGTCCTAAATCAATTATTGTCAGGAATGTCACTCAAATTGACCGGCAACTCATGCAAAAACACTAGGCTGTGCGTTTCCCAGAAGATGAGTAGGCTCCATAAACAATGCCATTGTTTCATTTGAGGAATAAAGGCAGAGATGGAAGGTTCTGGAAACGCCATTTTACAGGGTGCACCTTCTTTAGGCCCGACTGCCCCTGTTTTTCTCTGTACAGCACGTGAGCTAAGGAATCTCTGAAACATTGTCTTGGGTTTAGGTCCAGGGGCCACAGGAGAAGTCTCCTATCCTAAAATGTATCCTGATCCCTTTCTATTTTGAGTGCACCATGGTGGGTGTGTCCCCATTCTTGGGAAGGGGACATATTGTGAGGGTGTGTTTGCTGTGTATATTGAGAACACGCAAGTTTTAGGGGAACCTTTGAAAGTGAGCTCAGTCTGCTCCTAAACTGTGAGCCCTATCTGACCATCACAACACCCTAAGGACATCCAGATATACACAAAGCCTTGGGGGTTTTTTGCTTCAAGCATGGACATCAATCTTATCATCGGTCCACTCATATTTTATTTTTTTGGAATGTGCATTAAACTTAACAAATACTAAATCTCACCTATAGTCATTTTGGCGTTCTAGGCCCTTTTGCTTTTTTCCATCAGCTGCCTCTTGTCTTTCCGCCTTATTCCTTGGTTGGCTCCAAAGACCACAAAGCTAGAACTTCTTGGAGAAATCCATCACTTGTTTATACCAAGAACAATCCAAGTTCATTTGCTTAATTTTCATGGTCCAACTCTGCCCTTTTTATCCCAGTTTCATGATGGGCAACACCCATTCAGCAAGGAGACGTAATGGTGTAGCCACTGGATGCAGATGTTTGCTTGTTATGATACAAGAGTGTTGCGTTGGTCTGGCATGAGTGAGCAAAGAGATGGGATTCCCCTGCTTCCTCCCTAAAATATTTTAAAATAAATACTTTTCTTCCTTATCTGCATGATTGGCCTTCAGGGGACATGATTGTAGATGGCCAGAGAGAACAAAGGGAAGATTACCGGGTTTTATGCAGGAATCCTCAGATCTAGCTTTGCTTTCGCTGTGACCACTTGGCTTCAGTGAAAGCATATCTTTTACTAGATGCAGCTCGACTGCAAATGGAGACGAGTCTTTCTTTCCTGAAGGTCCAATCTTGGCCGGGCCTGATAACCGCTCACCTGCGTGGCTGCCATGTCTTCTCTTTGGCTGTGGGTGGTTCTCTTGTGGGTGTCCATGCATCTGGGAAGGGTGAGGAGACAGGAGATATCGGAATATCTCAGAATATCTCAGCTGGGCCCAGGAGTTTCTGGACGAAGCTGCTTGCCATTCGTTGCCTCTTCCTTCTTCTTCTGTAAACATTGCCAGAAAACTCAAAAGGCCAACAGTAACAATAATTTGGGTCTTATTAACCAGAGCTGGGGAGAAGAGAGATGACTGGAGAATATTGGAGGGCGTCTTCTAGAGGAAAGGATGAAAACAAACAGAAAGAAAAGTGAAAGCTTTCAGGCTTTCTTCCACCCACCTCCTCATTTGTGGCTCAAAATGTCTTCATCATCAACGTTTGCTAGGCCAGCCCTTATTGGTACCCCAGGGACCCCCACAGTTGCATTCAGCAGGCAACTTGAAGAAGAAGAGGGTGTAAGTCCATCAATGGGGATTGGACAGCCACTTGTCTGACATGGTATAGGGCAGGGGTGGGATTCAATTGTTTTAAAAACCAGTTCTGTGGGCGTGGCTGGGTGGACATGGCTTCTTCTTTTTTGCAGCACCCTCCTTGTTTTGGGGCCTCCTGGACCTCAGGGAAGCCTCCTGGTGGTCGTTTTTGCTCCCAAAGTCTTCCCTGGGGCCCAAGAAGGCCCAAAATGGAGCACAGGGTGGGGCGCGCAGCATACATATACATGCCACATACCCCTTTGCCTCCTGGGCCTCAGGGAAGCATCCTGGGCAAAGCAGTAAGACAGCTAGTATGGTGGCTCGGGCCCTTGTAGGTTTCTATGACTACACTTTTATTCGAATCGTGTTCCAATTTTTGCCATCCCACATGTTCCAGGAATTTAGCACTAGCACTACAATAAATTTTAGTTGTGCCCTCTTCCCAGAACCTGTAAGATCTATGGTTTGATTCGTAACCTACAAAATATAATCTTTTAGCCCTATGCTGTCCCTTATGTCTCAGTTGAGTGGGAATATGCACCCATGCTGGTGCACCAAATGTGTGCATATAACTTAGGTCAGGTTTTCTACCATGCCACCGTGTGAATGGTAATTCACCTGTTGTTGAGTTAACAACATTATTCAATATATGATTGCCACACATTGTTGCTTCTCCCCACAAATTCTCAGGTAATCCTGAATCTGACAACATAGTACGAGCCATTGCCTGCAGTGTTTGGCCTCGCCTTTCTATAAAGGAATTATGTTGTGGCCTATATGGTGCAGACTTTTTATGTTCTACACCTGCCATCTTCAGTCTACTTTGGAATTTATTATTTATAAATTCCGTACCATTATCAGTTATAAGAGTTACTAGTTTCCGTTTAGTTTTTCTCTCTGCAAACTTCAACCAATTAAAGAAATTTTGATATGTTTCCGTTTTACTCTTCATTAAATAACAGAAACCATATCTAGAATAATGATTCATTATACTTAATATATAACGAGCACCTCCCACACTTGGTTTTTTAGGACCTATAATATCAGCAAATACGACCTCTAGAGGCTCCTTAGTCATAAATCCATTAATTCTATTTGCTGGTATTACCTTGCTTTTTTCTTGACTGCAAGCATTGCAGTGCAAATACTTACTGCAAGGCTTCAGTTTTATACCTTTAGACAGTTCAACCGTTTGCTTGAGCATTTTAAAATTTATATGCCCTAAACGTCTGTGTAACAAATGTATGCATTCATCATGAGGCTTAACGTTATTATACACTGTGTTAGCCACCTCTAATTGATTATCATTTAACACATACAATTCACCTTTTAAAGTTGCAGTCACTTTTTTACCTTCCTTTTCTATTATGCAGTTTTCTCCCCTAAAGGTAACTACATAACCTAGTTAATCAAAACTCTAACTGAAAGTAAATTAAACTTAAGTTGTGGTACATATAACATTTTTACATTTTCTTTTATGCAAGAACAATATGCAATACCTTCAGCTTTTGCTTTAAGTTTCCAACCATTCGCTAATGATATCTGCTGTGAACTCGTGGACATCTTAATAAATCTTTTCTTATCTTTTGTTATGCAGTGCGATGCTCCACTATCTACAACCCAAAAATTATTATTGTTCACAGTTTGGTTGCTATACATGGCTAACTCTAAGCACTTTTTATCCTTTTGATGCCTTTTTGCATTCTGGCTGGCATTTTGGCTTTTTTCTTTCTTGCAGAATCTGGCCAAATGTCCTTTTCTTCCACAATTAAAACATTTTCTAATTGTGTAGGCTGACGAAGATAATTCCTCTTCTTGTGGCTGTTCCCTTCTGAGTTGATCCCTTTCAAGCCTTCTCCTGGCTTCTTCAATTAATCTGCCAGTAATGTCAGTTAATGTGAGGTTGTCCTTGGGCAACACTTCCAATGAAGTTACGTAATCATCATAACTCTGATCCAATGAAGACAAAATTATATAAACCTGATGCAGTTCAGTGAAGATAATCTTTTTTTCATGCAGCTCTTGAAAAATTCTCTTCATAGTGTTTATATGAGTCAACATGTCTCCATTCTTTTGAAGATGTGTTCTGAACAGCTTCTGTGTAAGATTTATATGAGCTCCTACACTGTCTCGAACATAAATCTTCTTTAAATTCTCCCAGCACTTAGCAGCTGTTTCTTCTCCACGAATATGGACAAGCTGCTGGTCACTGAGTGTCAGTCCTATTATACAGAGAGCTTGTTCATTTTTCAGTTTCCATTCTTGTAACTTCTGGGCATCATGTTCATCCTCTGGATCCCAAGCATCTACCTCTGGTGGGTTTTGTATTATATTCCACAAACCTTCTCTGCGTAGAAGTAGGCTGCATTTCATAGACCATGAAACATAGTTTGTTCCATCCAGTTTGGATATAAGAGACAAACTTGGTAAATTGACTTGTGCCATCTTACTCTGGATATTAAACTATAATTAAACACAGCTGTCTGTTTACAGTATTGTGTAACTACACTAACTCTCACTTTATATAAGCCTGTTATATCCTGGTTAGTCTGACTGTGCAGCTGGGCCCATAACCAGTGTTAGGGATATACCCTAGCAGATTCTGCACAGGGCAGTCAGGCAGGCAGGCAGGCAAAATATGTGAGATAAGTGTTGTGTAGCTTACACTCAGTAAAAGCAGATACAGTGCCAATTAAAGTAGTTTTATTCCAGCAAGAGTTAAAGCATAGTCAAAACAGTCCATGTATCATACACTTATTTCAGTCCGTCCAGGGATTATCCAGTTGCAAATTCCAATGTCGAAAATGAGAGGTCGGTACACTTACAAAATAACAGTCCGGTAATTTATCTCCTCGCAGTAGAGAGAGATATGCAACAAAGTCAGAAAACTCCTCTCTTCCATTTGCAACTCCAGTAATTGCCAGCAAAGCGTCAGGGAATCGTCAGCTTCTCGTCAGCGTCTCATCGGCATCTCTTGCTCCCTCTTATGGTGTTTTCACACCACACCCAAAATACATGTTTTGCATTTAAAGTAACACACACTTTAAACTAAGAATCATAGCTTATATATATATTATCTTACCCAAACTAGTTAGGTGACCAATGTTATACCTAACAAGGTGTATCTAGAGAAACACCTGGAACCACACGGTCTCAAGCCCCAGGTGACTGGGCAAGACCAAGCAAGTGAAAGCGATCCAAACTTCAGGATGGGATTTAACACTCATCTGGAGAGGCCCTAAATCTTGGAGATGGTGCGAGAGGTTCCCCACCTTTCTTGAGGTGAATTCATTCAGGTGGAGGAAGGGAGCTTTTGTTTTGATCCAGAGGAACCGATCGTTTCATGAAAGAGGCAGCCCTCGACTTACAACCATGAGAAGCTACAGTGGCACTGAACTTATGACCCTTACGGCCGTTGCGGCATCCTCCTGCCACTAAGAGATGGCAGGGGGGGTGTTTGAGGTGCCAGCTCCGCAGGCTCACCCCATTGCACTACTCCGAAACTGGCGCCCCTATATGGAAGCACATTGGGGAAATTAGAGTAAAGCCGCCGCAACCACATTCGAGGCACCGGCTCTGGAGTGGTGCAACAGTCATTGGGGTGAGCCTGCAGGGCCGGTACCTTGAAGGCCCCCCTTGTAAGTCTGTGCTCCATTCAAAATCCAAGAAAGAAACACTCAGACTCCAATGGTTAGAGCAAAGGTCTTCTTTTACTAAATTTCAAAGTGGAAGCTACAGAGAAGATTCTGAATCTAAAGATTTTGGCGCGCAGATCACATATACAAAGGGATGGAATTGTTCCCACCCCCCAGAGTTCAAAAGACTCTTCCAATTAAATGTTCTGCATATGATCATGTGGGCATCTTCAAGTGGTGATGAGGCCTCTGTCCATTGACCTTGACATATTTTGATAAAACTTCACAGCTGTGCAGAGGATAGAAAAAGTAGGCAAGGAAATAGAAACTTAAAAAGAGGAATTTATACTTCCCCCTCCTTCCCATTTACAGGAATGTAACACCTCCAGCTTTCTTCCCTTCCAATTCACCCCCCCTCCCCCGTTGCTAATGACAGCCAAAAGATGGAGCAGTAAGAAAGTTGCAAAGTAAGGAAAGATGCAAAGTAAGGAAGGAATAAGGCGGCACATAAGATGCAGAAGGGATCATCTTGAAGGCTGACATTCAGACCCCCTAGAAAAAGGACAATTGTCCCTGTAAAAGAGAACAACACAAAATGCATGCTAACAACTGCACACATTTCTATGGTTTATCAGGATACTTTATATGAAAGTCTTCGACCAGCTCAGGAGCCCTAATGTCTTTCTCATTTATCCACTCGGCTTGGGATGAAGGAAACTGTTTCCACGCTATGAGATATTGGGGACGACCCCTCCACCTCCGAGAATCCAAAATCCCTTTAACCTCAAAATGCTGTTCACCCTCAATCAACAATGGTATGGGGGGATCAGTTTGGGTTGGTCTCAGTGTAGAGGTATGCTCGGGTTTCAACAAGCTAACATGGAAAACCGGATGAATGCGACAAAGAGTTTTTGGCAAGGTCAATTGAACTGTCACAGGGTTCACAATTCATTCAATTGGGAAAGGGCCCACATACTTAGGGCCCAATTTCTTTGACTTTTGGGTGGTCTGTAAGTATTTGGTCGAGAGAAAAACTTTGTCGCCTACTTGATAAGACTTCTGTGGAATTCCCCCTTTGTCTTTAAGGGATTGGTGATAGGCATTGCTATTTTAGCGAAGGACGCGATGAATTGCCGGTAAAAGTTGGCAAACCCTAAGAAACTTTGAAGTTGCATTCGGGTCCTCGGCGGGGCCCAGTCCAATACAGCTCGCACCTTCCCTGGGTCCATTTCTATGCCCTCGTGCGAAATGCAATATCCTAGGTAGTCAATTTTCTCTTGATGGAATTCACATTTGGACAGTTTAGCATACAATCTGGCAGCTCGCAGTTTGTGCAGCACTGAGCGCACCAATTCCACATGTTCATCTCTAGTCTCTGTGTAGATAAGGATGTCATCAAGATAAACCCAAACCCCCTTGTATAAATATTCGTGGAGCACTTGATTGATTATTTGCATGAAAACTGCTGGCGGCCCCTCTAGGCCAAAAGGGAGAACATTGAACTGGAAACAACCCATCGGGCAATTAAACACAGTTTTCCACTCATCTCCTTCTTTGATTCGGATTCGGTAATAGGCCTACCTCAGGTCCAACTTCATGAAAATCTTTCCTTTGGCCAGGTGGGCTAACATGTCCTTCATCAGGGGGAGGGGGTACACGTTCTCCACGGAAACTGCATTTAAGTTTCGGTAGTCGACCACCAAGCGTTTGGAGCCATCTTTCTTTTCACAGAACAACACTGGGGCCGCCACTCGAGGTCTAGTGGGTTCAATGAAACCACGTTTCAAATTTTTATCAATAAACGATCTCAACTCCTCCAATTCCCTTGGAATCATCGAATACAGTTTTGGTTTCAGTAGAAATTCAATGCTACAATCGGGTGACCAATGAGTAGGGAGCTCATCAGAAGCCTTTTCACTAAACACCTCTCTCAAGTCCCAATATTCCTTTGGGATTTTCTCCTCTCCCTCCAAGCTCTTGGCACCTGTGGAGGCTGACTCAACTGGGTTCTGAAGCTTCGGAGGGGATCGCTCCTCCTTTTCCGGCTGCCTGTCGGTGCGAATCCATATCCACCCTTTCCTCCAATTCACATGGGGATTCCACTTTCGGAGCCAGGGCAGTCCCAATATCCCACATCCCAGGGGCCACAATAAAGAACAGGGTCTCGCCATGGTTACCCATGGTCATCTCTAGGGGTTCCATTATAAAATGTGCAGGGCAGCCTCCCGACACTGATCCATCCAGTAGGCAAAAGGATATGGGTGTTTTTAAAGTTCTCAGTCTGATGCCCATCTCCTTAACTATTTTCATGCTGATTATGCACCTCGTGCACCCAGAGTCTAGTAAGGCCAACATCTCCCCTTCGGACCCTGAAGTGAGCACCCTTAATTTTATTGGGATGGTCATGGGTCCCTTGTTAGGACTTACCGGGACGTCATCTTCCGAGTCAGTTTCACTCTCAATGAGGAAAGTCAGAGGTCCCAGCTCCTCTCCTGCCAGAGGGGCGACCTCTACAACCTCCCCTGTCTTTAACCCGGTTTTGCGTGGCTTGGTTGGGGGGTTTTCAGGCTTCCTCCCTGCCTTCTGCACTCCCTTTGGATCCAGCTTGACCCTGCAATCCACAATCTGGTGGCCCTCCTTCCCGCATTGGAAACAGGCAGTGGATTTGGGTCTTGCCATCACTCCTCCCTTCGGAGGTTTTGGGGCCTCTCGGAGATGCGGGGGGAGCGGTTTGCTCCATACAGGGCCTCCTCTGCGTCTGCTTCGGGTCAGATCTATTTCCACTTCTTCTGCTAGCAAGTACCACAGTTGCAGATCATCTGGATCCCTTCTGGAGATGCACATGTGGTATATATCTTCATTTAGGCCATCTTTGTAGACTTCTATCAGGGCCCCCTGGGACCAGCCTTGGATGTGGCATGCCAGCTGTCGGAACTCTTGGGTGTGGTCAGCAATTGACCTCCCCCCTTGATTTATGATTTTCATTCTGATCCTAGCCTTTCTCTCTGCCAGGGGGTCCTCAAACCTCCTCCTCAATGCAGTCATGAAGACATTGAGATTCCGCAGTTGGGGGGAGTTGTCATTATGCAAAGTTACCAGCCACTCTGCTGCTATCCGCTCCAGGGCCCTTGTAACACATCTCACTTTGGCTGCTTCAGAAGTAAATTCCCTCTCATATTCCTCCATATAGCTCCCGACTTGTGCCAGGAAGAAACCCAAATCCTTGGGATTCTCCCCAAATTTCACTTCCAATGGAGGCAGGTTGAGGGCTATGCGTCTATCAGGGTTACACCTGCCACTGGGGGCGATGGGGCTGCAGCCAGATGCTGCCCTGGCATAGGCTGAGCTAGGGGGGTGGGGGCAGCCCGGCTTCCCCTGGCTGAACTCGCTCCCCCTTCCCCCTCGTACCTTGGAGCTATGCGAGGCTTCTCAAAGGCATCCTTGAGGAGTTGTCTGGCTTGATCTAGCTTGCATTCCATCTCTTCCTTTTCTTGCCACAGCTGCTCCCTCGCACGTCTTCAGGTTACAGTGATCCCAGGAGAGGGGAAGTCTTTGGGATCCCTCCATCCAACACCCAACGACCATCTGGGCCTCTCAGCTGGGACTTCTTCCAGAGTAAGGTCGGCTAGCAGGTCAGCAGTTGGCACCTCCGGTAGCATCATCAACTGCGCCCCCCCACAGCTCCCTGGTCATCTTCATCACTAGCTGGAGATGACATGATGCGAAACCCCCTCGGAAGAAAAGTTGATATTTTCTCCGGGTGGGCTGATGGTGAGATTCAGAATAATGTCAGTCTGTGCTCCATTCAAAATCCAAGAAAGAAACACTCAGACTCCAATGGTTAGAGCAAAGGTCTTCTTTTACTAAATTTCAAAGTGGAAGCTACAGAGAAGATTCTGAATCTAAAGATTTTGGTGCGCAGATCACATATACAAAGGGATGGAATTGTTCCCACCCCCCAGAGTTCCAAAGACTCTTCCAATTAAAAGTTCTGAATATGATCATGTGGGCATCTTCAGGTGGTGATGAGGCCTCTGTCCGTTGACCTTGACATATTTTGATAAAACTTCGCAGCTGCGCAGAGGATAGAAAAAGTAGACATGGAAATAAAAACTTAAAAAGAGGAATTAATACTCCTCCCCTCCTTCCTATTTACAGGAATGTAACACCTCCAGCTTTCTTCCCTTCCAATTCCCTCCTCCCCCCGTTACTAATGACAGCCGAAAAATGGAGCAGTAAGAAAGATGCAAAGTAAGGAAGAAATAAGGCAGCACATAGGATGCAGAAGGGATCATCTTGAAGGCTGACAGGTGGGCTCATTCCTGACCCAGGAGGGGCTTCCTCCCCTCTGGGCCTCACCCGGCTTCAGTCAGACACAGCTGGGAACCTCCTGGAGGAGAAGAGAGTCTCATCACACATCAACCTGGCCCTGAAAAGCCACAGCTTGAATCCGGAGCCACTCAGGATCTGGTCTGCAGGCCCTGAGAGCAGAATCTGAGGGAGGTTCAGGGGGAGAACTTCCAAGCGGTGGACCTGGGATACAGGCCTTCCTCTGCTCCTCCCTGCCAGGGTGGGCCTGCCTGTCCCTTCAGTTCCCCTCCACACTCAGCCCCCAGTTCCCCCATCTTTAGGCATTGTCTTTCGGGCGATGGAAGTTCCCCAAGGGCAATCACTATCCACTTTGATCGGCCGGTAGAAGTGACCTTGGGGTGAGTGCACACACATACTCCCCTCACCACGAGGCCGCTTCTATTGTCCAATGAAAGCTCCCCGAAGGCAGAGTCCCCAGCCCCTTCAGGGCATGGCTTGGCTGCCCATGTCCCCTCGCCATTAGGCAGTATCTTTCGGACGATGGAAGCCCCGAGGCCGCTTCTACCTACTGATTGAAGTGGCTGGTGATTGCCTTGGGGAGCTTCCATCGCCCGAAAGACACTGCCTAATGGTTAGAGGACAGGGGGAGCCATGCCTCGCCCCCAAGCGTCTGGGGACTCTGCCTTCGGGGAGCTTTCGTCGGTTGATAGAAACAGACGTGTGGAGAGGTACATGCTCTAGGTGAGGGAGGAAATTAAGTCACCCCCGAAAAGACAGCCTAGCCGTTTTTTCAGGGGTCATTAAAAATAAGGCCCAGGCTTATTTTGTGAGAAACATGGTAGATAGATTAGATGATAGGTATAGATAGATAGATAGATAGATAGATAGATAGATAGATAGATAGATTGAAAGAAAGAAAGAAAGAAAGAAAGAAAGAAAGAAAGAAAGAAAGAAAGAAAGAAAGAAAGAAAGAAAGGGATAGATCGCACCTGCAGAACTTACAGTCCATTCTTTATTTAAAAAAAATAAGAAAAATCAAAATATAAAGAATCTTAGTTTCCACAAGTTGTCACTTTCCTGCTTCTTAATGAGCTTTTATCTCAGAATTAATATTGCTAGAAAAGATGGGGAATGAAATTTCACTTCAGGCACAAGCAATTTTAAAACCGACTGCAATTAAGATCAATATATGGGATTATGACATAAAACAGAATTCCAAACAGGGCCTACTCTTAAACTTGGGCAGAGATCAAGGGCGCTGATTGTCATTAGAAGACAGGCAACACTAGAGTTAAATGGCATTAACTTACAAATGGCACCAAACTCCACAGCTCTGGGTGACCTTCCCCAGCAATCTCTGGAGACAAGAGGCCATGTTGAAGGACAGCAGAAGTCAATTCCCTGGGTGTTGAATTCTCTTCCCCAGCATCACTTTCTGGACTTGCCCTGACAGGAAGGAAGGACCACAACCGAAACAGAACAATGATCCCAGGGGTGTATTTGTAATTTTTACTAACATGTTTTATTCCAGCCTCCCCTCTGCAGATGGAGCCCAGAAAAAGTTCAGGATCCCAAGAGGAGAAGTTGCTTCTCATTGTAATTATGACCATCTGGGCCTTTGAGACCTGTGATGCTATATCTCCAATTTTAGACTTTGATGCAGGCGTTAGACTGAAGCCACATGCAAAGAATCTTGTATCAGAAAAGGATAAATTCCTTGGGTGAAGCTCTCTGGGACCAAGTTTTGGGACAGGTGCAGGCTCTGCTCTTGATTGCACCTTTCTCTCCTTTGCAGATGAAACTGAGTGATTCTCTGTTTAGATCAGGAAAGCCACTGGCACTTCTCAGAGTCTTTGCATTTCTCCAGCTGTTCCTTTTGTTTGTGTTAGAAACAGGAAGTGGATTGATTAATGCCATGAATGATGGACCTCCTGCTTCTGCTTCTGCTGCTGCTGGTGTCCCCATCAGTCTGTGGGAAGCTTAGAAGGAAATGCCCATTGAGTTTGGAGCACCAGGATGGCTACAATCCATGGAGCTTTTACAGGCCTGGAGACCATCTCATTGGTATGGTCACAACTGAAAAATGGGTGTCGCCTATAATGTTGCCTTTCAACAGCCCTCCTAAACCTTCTTCTTCGTAAGTCATGCAGGGTGATGGAGTTGCACTCCCTCCATGTGCAATTCTAACACCCTCCTTTTCTTCTTATTTCATTTATTTTTGTACCTCAGGATTCCTGAATGATTTTTACTTCTACAGCTTCCCTCTTTTGCCTTACTTTGTGGAAGAGAGTAAAATCCAAAGATGGAGTTTTAAAAACCTTTCTCAGTTCATTCCTGAGTTCATCACTTGAATAATGACCTTTGTTTAAGTAACAATTGAAACAATTGTAGTTGCCTCTCTCATTTGCATAATTGATCATTCAATTTGGATCAATGTTGGCCTAAGGCTTAGTAGGTTTGTGAAGGATTATTTATTTTAAAAACATTTTTTGTTACTATTGAATATAATAACATGAATATTGTTTTTCAATAGGAAGAGTTCTGCTCTAACAAGTACCCTAATGTCAATTTTTGCTATTCAAACGGTCAACAAGAATTCCCAGCTCCTGCACAATCTCACACTTGGTTACAACATCCATGACAACCATTTGAGCCCTTTACGCACTTCAGATGCCTTGCTGGACATTCTCTCCACTGGAGAAGCCAATGTCCCCAACTACGGCTGTGGGAGGAAGGAGAACCTCCTGGCTCTGATTGATGGAGCTGCCAGGGCCATCTCCATCCAGATGTCAACATTAGGAGGCACCTACAAAGTCCCACAGGTTTGTGTGTGTTTTTCTTTATCTAAGGTGAGTGGGGTGGTGGAGATGAACAACAGATCTAATATGTTAATAGAATTTAAGAGCTGTTTTTCAGAATATTAGGAAACATATAAACTATGTCTTAGCCTATTATGTTCATCTTCAAGTTCACCATTAAAGGCCTGAAGAGCCATAAGGTCCCTGTAGAAGATATTCTACTGAATATTCAACTATTGAAAAACTATCCATCCTTTGAGGTCCTCCATTAGCATGTTCATTTTCACATATCAATATCTGCCTTATCCAATTGGAATGAAGTTGGCAAGAGTCCTGTCTATGTATAAAAAATTGAGATCACAGGATATGAAGAATATCTTTGGGGTGGATAAAAGGAGTTCAGCTCCTGCCCTCGGCTATACAGTAAGTTATGAATTTATAACGTTTGTACTTTGTATAAATTCAGGATATATAATTATTGGTTTAAAATTAAAGCGAGTCCCAAAACAGGCAAAATTTCCCTTAAAGACTTATTGGATTGTACAACTGACAATTTGTGTTAGGAGTTGCGGTCTCTTAGTCTCTTGTACATCTGGAGAAGAAGCTGAAAAATTGTTCCACAAAGAATTTCGGATATAGAAGCTGAGAAAGAGGTTTCAGTACTCAGAAATAGCATATAAAACTGCCCTATATCTTAGATCCAAACTTTGTATTTGACATTTGCTAATTTGAATCTAATAGTTGGAATTGTAGGGGTGACACAGAAATTCACCTTGCATTTTTAATTGTTTTTTATTTAATATGATTTTGTGTTCCATTTTTATATACAATCTTGTTAAATATTTAACTGTCTAAAATATTTAAATTGTGACTAAGGAACAAATTATTCTGATATGTTCATCAGAACAAAATTGGGTTTGTCAATAACTAATATTTTGGAGTTGATCTGGACCACATTATAACACAGCATTCTTCATTACTTTTTCAGATCACTACTGGAATTCCTTCAGAGGCTTTGAGTGACAAAAGGAGATTCCCCTTTTTCCACCAGATGCTCCCCAAAGAAGGGATCCAATACCCAGCAATCATCCAGCTGCTCCTCCATTTTAGATGGACCCTGATTGGCCTCTTTGCTTCAGACACAGAAAATGGAGATAATTTCATGAAGACTTTCCCTCCTATGCTTGTCAGGAATGGAATTTGTGTGGTTATATCACAACGATTCACAATAACTGGACAAACAGCACCCCTCAGGCAGGCCCTCTCTAAGTGGATACAAATCAATGTCTTTGTCCACTTCATAGAATTGATTCCCATCGGGGACAGAATTATTCTTTTCCATGAAGCACTTATACATTTGCCAGGACCCATTGAAGGGAAAGTCTGGATCAGCACAAGTTTTGCAGGGTATCCAAGAGAGAAGCACATACCTCTCAAATACATCCATAGTATTTCGAATTTTGGTTATCTGTCAAAAAAAAGGCCAACAGATGCTGCCTTTGAACCCCATTTCTTTGTGGAAGATCAGTTTCAAGATCATTATTTCCACTGTTCCCTTTCCAAGCTCGTCTTTTCTGTCAAAGGCCGCAGAAGATGCACCCAGAAAGCCCCACTGGAGACCCAGGAGAAAAGGAACAGGAAACGGATCATAAATGACCATCATCTCTACAGAATCATTCAGACTTTGGTCCAAGCCATGAATGCCACTTATTCCTCCAGATCGAGGAGGGGGAGGAAGGAGGGAGAAAAGAGGTTGGGAGCTCCGAGGCTGCAGCCGTGGCAGGTATGGGGGGTCCCAATAGGGATCCATTCATCTGAGATCCTTTGGAGAAGGAACCTAAAGGAGAAGGAGGGGAACATCTCAACCTTCTTATGCTACAAATGGTCAAGAGATTTGCACCATCTAATTGCTCCTGTCTGACGCTCTGGAATAATAATGGACACATAAATATCTTTTAACAAATTTCTCATTATTTATCTATTTTATAGTGATCATATTTATATTTCCCTCTGACTTATTTACAATTATTCTCATCTGACATTCTGCCAAGGTTTTATTAACTCTCAATCAAACATAGACACACAAAACACAAAAACATAAAACTTCTTTTTAGAAAGTGGCTTGGCCCCAGATTATCTCTCTTTATATGGACTTCAATTAAATTCATGCTCATCTTATATACCATTACCTATCTTATTTACCATTCTATATCTTCTATATAACTTCTCCCCTTTTTTCACTCTTCTTAATTCTATTTTATTTATTTCATCTTACTTTAAATCATTATACTTGTATCTTTTGTCCATTCTTTTCCAATTATCCATTTATCTCATTCTCTATAATAAAAAAAAAAATTCTCCTGGAATCGCTAATCGAAGTATGATGCCTTTCTATTGTTCCCCTACATTGACATTTAAAATAACACCTAGATCCCAGTCTGATTCTGCTTAGTACATTCTACCTACTAAATTTTAAGAAAAAGAGAGAATAATAAATCTATAAAATAATTAAGTACATAATTAAATATTAAAATCTATCATTAAATCTTAAACATTTTAATATTTTAATTTATTAAATCTTGTAACATTCCAATTGTCTATTTCAAAGACAGATGCTGCAATAATAAGTTTATAATATCATCCACAATAGCCAATTAAATTAGCTAATTATAAACTAAATATTTTAAACATTCCCTTTAATATTTTATTAAATCTTAAAATCTATTATTAAGCATTTTAATATTTTAATCTTTTATTAGATCTTATAAAATTCTAATTTTCTATTTCTAATACAAATACTACAATACTATCTTATGTACTTTGCAGAATCTTTTTTTTTAAAATTATACATTACCCTTTATCCCTAAAATTTTTTTGCTTATTCCCATTTTGTTTCATACCTTTGTGGCTTTTTTCCCCCTTTTCCCTTCCTTTCTTATCCCACCTAGCCTTTTTACCCCCCCTCTCCTAACCTCTGCCTTTTTAGCTTCCCCTCTCTGTTGTATTCCTCTTTTCTTTTGCTTTCTAACATTGTATTGATTTTGCATCTTATTTTTTTCTTGCTTGGGTGTTTTTTTAGGTCTTAAGTCCTTCATTTTCCTTCCTCTCTTTCTCTTTTCTTTCTTAATCAAACTTTTTGATTCATTAAAGATGGCTTCTTCTTCTTCTTCTTCTTCTTCTTCTTCTTCTTCTTCTTCTTCT
>NW_020770565.1:0-21583 GCF_900518735.1 Pseudonaja textilis
ATAGAATAGAATAGAATAGAATAGAATAGAATAGAATAGAATAGAATTCTTTATTGGCCAAGTGTGATTGGATACACAGGGAATTTGTCTTGGTGCAAATGCTCTCAGTATACATAAAAGAAAAGATATATTCATCAAGAGCCAAGAATCATAAGGTACAACACTTAATAATAGTCATAGGGTACAATAAACAATCAATAATACTAGGAAACAGTCAATATAGATGGTAAGGATCCAAGCAACAAAGTTAGTCATACAGTCACAAGTGGGAGGGGATGGGTGATAGGGACTGATGAGAAGATTAATGGTAATAGTAGTGCAGACTTAAGATTGCCTTGTGAGATCTCAGACCTCTAAGGTAGATCAGCCTAGGAAATCAAATTCATGTAGGCTTATACTACTTTTATTATAAAAGTATGGCAATAGAGTCTTGTAAGTCTGAATGTGCTTCTCCCCTGCCTCTCTTTATCTTCATGAGAAAACTAGGAAGAGTCTATTCTGAAATGTTTTCTCAGTTTACAGTTCTGCCCTAGACTCAGGTTTCCTAAATCTAACTATTGTGTTGGTAACAGGACTTCCTTGTTCCTGAAGGGTCGCTATATCAGGCTGCAATGGGCACTGCTGGGGTTCTTGCTCACCTAGAAGTCTTTGCACATATGCAAAGATTCTCTGGTACAGAAGAACCCTGAATTCTAAGGATGGAGATCAGCCTTGACAAGAGAGACAAGGACCTACTTATTGCCCCTCATAGATGAATCTATACTAGCTTTAGTCTGACCTTGAATTTCTCTGCTCCAAAATGATCCACAAGGAGATCCCCAAAGATGAAATGGTGACCAAAGCTACTCAATCATTGTCCCTGATCCTTTCTTACATTTGTTGTGTGCATGGTATTTGCACTGCCATCTTGATCTTTTTGAGCACTGCATGTGAGTAACCCTTGCTATCAAAGCCCATAGTGTATTGTTAGAGCAAAGCTAAGGAATATTGGGGGGCGGGGGAAGGTTCCTTGTCTTTCTACTTATTGTATTGCAGAAAATGCAATACAGCAGTATCTCAATTGCCAGCCAAGTTATAGTAAGACATCATGACAAGTGGACTTAAATAATAAAAATGAAGCTTCTGTTTATACATATCTTGAATTGCAAAAAAAGTATATAAAATTCAGGAAATCTCTGATTAAATACTTCATCAAGTTGCAATGATCCACTTGGATGCATTTTGCAAGATATATCTTTTAAGAAGCTCACACCTAGGAAGGCTCGTTGCACTCCAGCTTTCCAGACTAAGTGCAAACAAACAAGACAATCTGCTGCTGTCTGAATTTTCTAATAGAATTTTCTGGCAATTCTACATATCCTTGGAGGTGTTTGTTCAATGCTAATGTTCTTTAGCTTTCTGGCAGCTAATTACATACAGGATCTTGGAACAGACACTCATTTCTTTTGACCAGAACTGCTGTAAACATCTCACCTGTCTTTTGTGATACATGATGTTTAGACTCCTTGTCATCCAGGAACCAGCTTAAACTCCAGCTACATTCTGCAAATTGATAATGAAAGCAGCTGTTTGATTTGTTAAGTTAACTGTGCATGGACTCATACTATCAGTGTTCTAATAACAGAGCAAAGGGTGAAGAGAACCTGTTGAATTCCCATTTTCATCAATCAAACCAGCCTGGTTTTATGGTAAGGAAAGCTAGTAGCATTAATAGAACATTGGAGGCTCCAGATTTCCCATCTCAGAAACATGATGATCAGGCCCAAAGGCAAGGTTCTTGCTTTCAGCTTGCTTTTGTAAAGAACTTCGTAGGAAATTATTCACTTCACAAATATGTCTCACCCTCTTTTAAAACCATATAAAAGCCGAACTGATTATTGACATCCTAATGACATAGCATGCGGTTCTACTTCCAGATTTATTTTGGAATGGAATTACTTCATAATAATTATATCATTGTGTGTGCGCGCGTGCGTGCATGGCTTATTTAAAGGGGGAGTGGTAAAAATTGTGTGTGTGTGTGTGTGTGTGTGTGTATGTTTTTGTAGATTTTCTCGGGTACAGATATGCAGGTCTTGGCGTGTTCGGATCTTTTCCCGTGTAAGATTGAGAGTATCTTAGTGACCTTTCAACGAGGTCCCGCTCGCCATCTTCAGGCTGTGCTTTCGGCTTTGTGCTTGTGTGAGCAAAGTTTTTGTACTGCTGGGGTTCTTGCTTACCTAGAAGTCTTTGCACATATGCAAAGATTCTCTGGTACAGAAGAACCCTGCATTTGCTCGCACAAGCACAAAGCCGAAAGCACCAGCCTGAGGATGGCAAGTGGGATCTTGTTGAAACGTCACCAAGATACTCTCAAATTTACACGGGAAAAGACCCGAACATGCCAAGACCTGCATACACACACACACACACACACACACACACACACACACACACCATATAGTTATGCTACCTTATATAGTGATCCCATCACCTCTGTGGAGAGGGGAGATCTGGTCCATCTGCCAAACAAACGTGGGGGCGGACTTTATTTTCCTGGCTCAGCATTAAATATTCAGTCCCTCTCAAACCACCATTCTTTCACAGTAACAGATAGAGAGACAATAATCCACTTCCATTGTTGTTCCCTAATAGGTGGTATTTAAGGAAAGATTCAGAAAATGATAAACTTTTAGGTTTGATTGCTTCACTTTCCTTGAATCTCAGGACCGTACTAGTTGGAAACATGAGGAAGAGGCCTTCATCCTAGATAGAAAATGGCTAAAATAATGATGATTTGTATCATTGTTACTATAGTTGAACAGAAGACTGGAGAGGTCATAGAGTTGTAGAGAAGGACCAATGCTTAGATTAGTTGCAGGATTCTCATTCTACCCCAAATGGCAATGACAAAATTGATGTCTGGTGTAACCATCTATAAAATCATTATGAGGCTAAAAAGGTGAGAAAGATAATTAAACACTCTCTTCATAAGCGTTGCTGCCTATTTCATCAGATTGGATAGGCAGGTGTGCTTTAGGCAATTTCTCCTGAAATTACCCCATTTCTCCTGAGAAATGGTAAGGTTCTGGAGATCTTTGAAAGGGCTCTTCCCACAAGTCTTTGTTTATAAAGAGGTTAGAGCCCATTAAAGTTCAGTGATGTGGGAGAAGTGTAATATTTGGGGATATTTGGAATTTTTGCAGTGGTTTTATGTTTTTGCTATTTGTAAACCACCTGGTGTTATAGTGCAACAAAATGTGTGTGTGTGGAGGGGTGTAGCTTCTTGGACAAAGAATGGAATGGCCAATTAAATCCCAAGCCATTTCTATGAGGTTTAATTCATTGCTGACTTTTCTCTTTGAGTTTCAAGAAAGTATAATTTATCTGAGTTAATCTGGATTTAATCATCATCCTTCTTATAAATTGTTACATACATATATTGCTTTTTGTGAAATTTATTCTCCTTGTTGACAGGTCTGACAGACATTTATCATCCACTTCCTCGAAGACTTTCTGAAATTAACTATTACCAATAGTAGTATATTAGATTCTATCCAAAAAGAACAAATTTCCATTCATCTGGAATACCTGCTGAGTATTTGTAAAAAAGATAAAACCTGAGTACTGTAGTGGGTCATAATTCTTTATGTATTTGTTTATAGAGTTCGATAAATGGTCTGAAATAGCCATTGAAATCCCTGTAGTAGGCAGTGGCTTGGGGAAATTGTTGAATGGATTAAGAAGATGTAAGAATTAATATTAGGGGCAGTTTCATAATTTTTCAAGAGAATTTACACATGCTGTCTGATATTCCCAGGCGGACATATATTTTCAGGAGGAACAGATGTAACTGAACACTGAGTTTGGGGATGTTAATAATCAAAAGTGAATTTTTAAATTATCATGCATATTATTGTGAGAAATGTTACTTTCGTTGTTGTTGTGGATATCTAAAACAACCTGCCCATTAAATTAACAGCTAATTTGGGTAAAGAGCTGATTTAACATACATATTTTGTTCCTTACATTGTGAATACATTTTTTTTTATTTTAGCAGCTGTCATGCCTTTGAGCACACAAATATTGAGCCAGAACTTCAAAGTACTCTTACTAATAGTTTGGTATTCTGTAGATACACCATTAGCTTTCATATATGTTTTTGTGGTAGTATTTATAATTCATAAACCACACATTTTTCATACACACCCAGGAACTTGTTGAAATTTGAAAAAAACGCTTTAGGCATTGTTGTTATTTATTACTACTAACCTTCCTCCTCTTTAGGGTTTCAGAGCTTAGTCAGGCAAGGATCCAACATCCCAATCCTCTTCTGTAAAGTGTTAACCTTTTCTGGTTTTATTCTTAAGTCTGGAAAATGACAGCCTTGTGAATTGTATTTAATAAAATTCAAAAATGTGCAGAGAAGTTGGCTTATGAAATATTATTAATTGTATAAATTGCATGATGGAACTAAACAATTTTTTTGTCCCTCCCACTATTTAGCAACAAATTACGGTCATTTTCTTTCTTTTTAGGTTAATTTGAAAGGTGCATGTTATCATGGGCTGCTTTTTCAAGAACAACTAGATTCTAGTTAGAAGTTCTAGCTAAAGATAGAAGTTGTTTACAAAGGCATAATTGATCTGATAAAAAAAAAGTATCAAAGCATATAGAATCAGGCTCAAATTATATTTTGGACATAATATGCAAAGACCTAGCTATTTGAAGAAGTCTATAATGCTGGGATGGGAAAGATGGAAGGAAAGAGAAGAGGTAGCCAGCAGCAAGATGAATAAACTCAATTGTAACTGTGATGGACATACTGCAGGACAACATGAAGGAGCAGGTTGGAGAAAGATCCTCCTGGAAAAAAAATCTGTGTGCCAGTTTGATGGCATATAATAAATCAGTCAATGAAAAAAGTTAAAAGATAAGCAAACCTAGAAGTCCTGGTGGTTCAGTGGTTAGAATGCAGTATTACAGCCAAATGCTGCCCACAGCCAGGAGTTCAATCCTGATCGGGCTCAAGGTTGACTCAACTTTCCATCCTTCAGAGATCAGTAAAATAAGAACCCAGATTGTTGCGGGTAACATGCTGACATTTTAAACCACCCAGAGAATGCTGTACAGCACTTTGGAGCAGTATATAAGTGTAAGTGTTATTGCTATTACTAAATGCAATGGAAAAAATAGTTACTGACTGAAGCAGAAAAAGGCATTACTTCAAAATATTCCTTGAGAAATATGAATCATGAATGTTCTTACTCAACATGACCACTGCAGAAAACGAAATTTTAATTTTCAACCAAGAGATCATTATTACTGCTACCGATTGCTAATAGTAGCAGTAACAAGAGAAGTATCTGTTTTGAGCTGGAATTCCACCCCACACACCAAAAAATAAAAATAAAAAAAATACCAAAAAAGCAGGAGGGGAAAAAAGTTATGCATAACTTTTATAAGCATAAAAGATAAGCATTTTAATCTACACAACAGGAATCTTGATTTTCTAGATAGCTGTTCCTTAGGCAAGGAAATGCATAAATAGGTAGGATTTTATCTAGACATTCTATGAATGGGGTTTATCTCATAAGGAATTCCTGTTCACGGAGGGTGGAAGAAAATGCCTGCCAGACTCTGATTTTCATTCCTACTTGAGAAGGACTCACTGGAAGAACACGGAAAAGGAGCAGGGAGGTTGCAGGGCATAAGAGAAGCAGTGGGAGTAGCCATTCTTCTCCCTTAGATCAATGTTCCTTCATCTTGGCAGCTTTCAAAATTTCCCAGTCAACATGCTGGGGCCACACATCTTAAAGTTTCTACAGTTCAGAAGCACTGCTTTAGAGTTTAAATCCATCTTTTCTAATCTGGTATTCTTCAAATGTGTTGGCCTTAATGAATGGATCTTTTGGAACCCACTTTCCAAGACATCAGGAAATAACAGACTGGGGAAAATTGCCCTACAATCTATATTTCTATATCTATATTCTATTTCTATATATAATCTATATGGGCAACTTAATAAATATGGATTAGAAAAATGTTTTTTTCAAGCCGCCAGCAGTCAAGTGGGAAATAAGATATGTTAACATTTCACCTTTCAACATATTTGCTATAGAAACATAATATCTTTATATTACTGAAATTCATACATTTATGTACCTCATCTGCAATAGATATTCTACTAAATACTATCTTGATAAGCTTGATTCAGACAATACATGATGTACACGAGCTGTAATTTGTCCAGGTTGAGGGTTCTTTTGTGAAACTCAAATCTTCGTATCGGAAATAGTTAACATAGTCATTGTGATTTTAAATTCATGGAAAGTTTTTTTTAAGTGGCTACAGCTTGTTGAAATTATACAATGTTGAGTGGTGACAGATAAATGGCTCAATGGTTTTGGATGTAACATAGTACAATCTAAGTGACTTTAAGATAAGGGTGCAGTAGCTAATAGTAGTAGCTATTATCTTATTGAAACATAAATTGATGCTAAAAATCTCAGGAAGCAATGACCAGATTTTTATTAAGTTATGTTTATGATTGTAACTCAATTCTCTCTCTCTCTCTTCCTCTGTCTCTCTGTATTTTTTCTCTCTCTCTATGTATATATGTATGGCAGGGACAGATCACATTTATAATATGGTAAGTATGAGAAAATAAATCAATTTATTTCTCTCTCTTTCTAAAATTAGTGTGTTTAATTACAGCATGGTTGATCAGGCTGCCATACTTGGCAGGCCTTGTCTTGGCTTGGAAGTGATGCAGGGATTCTGTCTGGTTCATTCTTCATTGATGGAATTCTACCAGCAAATACCAAGAAAGGAAAATAGGTTGGGAAGTTGAAAACGTCTCTAAATAAGGCAATAGCAAATCACATAATCCAGTTACTGAAAAAAATTGCATTACTAAGTCACCTTAGTAAAACCTGATTTGAGGGTTCTTGATTTTTTTCCTTGCTACATTATTGTTTTCCATTAGCACCTATAGGGTTTTCATTCCAGTGTGCAGAATTTAGGAAGAAAGACATCTAACTACTCTGTATGTCTTTTCTGAACTATATCATTCCTTAACTACAATAGATGGCACTTGTATTTTTAAACCCTGCATGTTAAATGGCACTGTCATTTATTTCATCTCTATATTCATATTTTATTTGATGATAAATAATCCCAACTGGCTATTGGGATTGCCTCTGTTTTTCTACCTTAAAACACTACCTACTGAATCAAAAATTGTAATCCTAGCTCAGTATAAAATAGTTCCCCCCCCCAGAAGTCTGCTTTCTGTTTTTCTCTTTCTATAGCATTCTTCTATGTTGGATAATCACTGTTTTTAATTGCGTCTCCATACAATCTTAAGTTACAGGACAAGATAAAATAAACTACTTGTGGTTGACTGCTACATGGTGCTAAAATAAAAGCAGATGAGAGCTGCATTTTGAAGGCACTGAAAAGCTATGAAAGATCTATGGATTTTAAAAGAAGTTCCAAGAAAAAAAAACCCACGTGAAAATAATTAAATGCTTACACTCAGCATAAACTTTGGAAGGGAATTTGACCACAGATCACTTTAGAGTAGCAACCACATTTTAATACAGAGAGAAACACTTCATCTAAATAAACTCAAACCTGTCCTTAAAAGCTGATCAGAATCCAGTAAGGCTCTAACCAATTCAATCTCTAAATTTATTTAATTGGATGTGGCTTCATTGCAATCTGTTGAAGTCCGAGTTTAGAATAAAGCAACTCAAGAGAGGGTAATACCGTGTTTCTCACAAAATAAGGCTGGGCCTTTTTTTTTTTTTTTGAGTCCTGAAAAAATGGCTAGGACATCTTTTTGGGGGTGAATTAATTTCTCCCACCCCCACACACCAGTGCTGTCTCCAGCAACAGTGTCTGAGTCACTCCTGCTTTTCCCCTGTCCCTGTAACAAAAGGGAAAAAAAAGATTTTGAGGTACCTGGGAGTGCTGCACGCTGTGTTTTGGTTTAATCCTGAGCGGCTGGGTGGACATGAGAAGAGCCGAATGAGCGTCTCTGCTGCTGCTATCCTTGGTGCTCCAGCATCGGGCTCTGCAAGTTTGCAAAAGTCCCGGTGCGCAGCCCGTTCCTGCATTCCAAGCGCCCAGGCCAAGCTGCAGCTGTCCGTCTCTCGTTAGCACCATCTCCAATAACAGCGGCAGCAGCGGCGGGAACCATGGAAGTTATGGAGGTGGCTCCCCCACCCGAGAAGCAGCTAAAATGCGGCACTCCTAATGGCAAGTTTCCCCCCCCTGCCTTCCCCCCCAATTTAGCATGTTTTAAACTAGGCCTAAATTTGGGGGGGAGCGGCTTAATTTCACTTTATGCCTAGAAAACATGCTGGGTCTTCCTATGGTGGGGGGCGTAGTGTTGGAGAAACACGGTATAAAAGTAACAAGAACAGGTAATGACAAGTAGCTGAGCTGAATGTTCAAGTTCCCATTTTACTGTGAATGAACATGTAGAAGAAAGAAGATATCAGGATCATCTTTATTTTATATTCATTTTTTACATCAATTGGCTCCCAGTATCTGGGCAGTCTATAGATAAAAACACACTAAACAATAACATAATGCAAAATAAGAACAAAAGTTGCCCTCCTTCCCTCAAAAATCAAGGTGGTTATTCCTCTGGACCTATTTGAAGAGGTCTCAATATACTGTAATTCTATATTTAAATATCAATTTATTTTAACATTATAAATTTTGTAACCCACGCCCATTAATTAAAATGTTGATTTTAATAAATGAAGCTTTAGGAAAAAATATATTGACAGATGCAATTAGAAAATCTTTACAAAATGTTTTATTGTTGCCATTTAGCACCATCGAGATTGACCAAGATATATCCAAATATTAGTCCAATATATTGGAAGTGTAAACTAACAACTGGTACTTTCTTTCATATGTGGTGGTTGTGCCCCAAAGTCAAAAAATTCTGGAATAAAATTAAAATTTGGCTGCAAGAAATAATGAATGAAAAAATAGAACTCAAACCAGAAATGTTTTTATTAGGGATAATTACAGGCGAATATAAAAAAGAAATTGAATATCTTATAATACATATTCTGACAACAGCGAGAATAACCTACACTCAAAATTAGAAACTGGAGGATAATCCCACGGATAATATGTTAATTAAAAAAATTATGGATTGTGCAGAAATGAATAAGCTTACTATGGAGTTGCAAGAGAAGGGAAAAAAAGAATTCTATACGATCTAGGAGAAGTTGTATGCTTGGATAGACAACAGGAATAATAGATAATGTATAAGGTAAATGTGAACCATGTATATATGTATATAGGTATGAATAAGGGAAGATGGGAAAAAACGATAATACAACAAATTGCAAAAATTGTAAACATGTTTGTGGTTTTTTTTACATTTGTAAAACTTTAATACAAATTATTTTTTAAAAAAAGAAAATGTCTGGATGTGGTAGAATGTAGGTGCTCAAGTCACAAATCTTAAAAGATCCAGCAAATTACCCATACAGTACCATAAGTTTACTTCTTTTTCAATCATCTAGGTCCAAAGGACTAACCGTACATATATATCTATGGCTTTCACATTACATAGAATAGATCAGAGGTCTCCAAACTTGGTAACTTTAAGACTTGTGGACTTCAACTCCCAGAATTCTGGGAATTGAAATCCCCAAGTCTTAAAGTTGCCAAGTTTGGGGACCCCTGGAATAGATCGAACA
Organism: Pseudonaja textilis; assembly: GCF_900518735.1. Next base: position 9,714 of record NW_020770565.1, read on the forward strand.
CTAACAACTATTAGTGAGATGGAGACAATCACACAGAAGTATACTGCAGCTGGGGAAAAACCCAACATTTATTAATATTTACTAACACAATGGTATGTTTAAGCCATGGCAAGGGCTGTTGAACTGGCAACTGGAGCAGTATCTCACAGTAATGTTATTAATTGCAAGTAGTTTTTTGAGAAGGGATAAAGATGTTTGTTTCTTATTTACCTTGATAGGTTATTTCTTACTGCAGAGTAAATGCTCTGACTTTTCCTCTTTTGGCTACTGTGTTGAAGGTCATCAAAACACTGTGAAGTAAAATATCTCTTTTGTTCTTTAAGACACAGCTTTTGTAAGGGATGCATCACACAAAGCATTATAGAAGCAGATTCATTCCTTCAAAGCTTTGTACAGGCTAATGGGAGATGGGTCACAGCAGGTGGCTGCAGAGAATTATCATTAACTGATCTTGAAATAAGCTAAGCAGAGTGAGATCTGTTTAATACTTGAATTGGAGACGACCAAGAAATCCCATGGCTATATGCACTTTGAAGCAACTTCTATAATACACCCCAAAAATCTACCTGGACATAGACATATAATAATTAAACAATCAAGTTTGATTCCAATCTTTGATGGGATACAACTATTTTCCATAGTTAATAAATTATGTAAGCTCGTGCTCTGTAGGATGTTCAGTTCTACTTTTGCCATCCTTGCTCTATTGCTACCCTGTAATGTTTGCTGATAATTGTGTGTCTGTGTGGACAGTTTCATATGATCCTTTGTTCATTATCAGCCAAAATCAATGGTAATTTCCAGAAATATTACATTTATATACCGTTTTCCTCAGAAATTTTAGATGAAATGTTTGATATACACAGATAGATGACTTAATAATTTTCTAAACATGCACAGGGCTCATCCATACAATATCCATGCCTACCATTTTTTAAATAGAGGTCATCATAACAGAGCTTCTAGTTTTTGCCAGCCTGTTTTTGAAACAGGTTACAGCTGGATCAGATTGAACTGGAAACAAATGAGGTTTTCCATGGGAAAAGGAGAGGATCAGGGTAAAATGTGGTCTACTTGGGAGGAGAGGGCCATAATCCTTTTCATGGGTTGCAGGTGTGAGATCTGCATAAGAGTTTGGACCTGCGTGCAAACAGATGCTGGAGACAAATTAGTGTTTTATTACTAAAGAAGGTTTATCTTGGTTGGCATTCTTCCAATGGACTGTACCTGGTTATCTTCCTGAAGTTGACAATTATCTATCCTGGTCTGTTGGGAACTTTATTCAGTGCAGTTTGTTTTTGGTTTTTGCTTTGTTATTGGTTCTTTGAATTTGAACTGTTTTTCTTTCCTTTGAAATGTTACTTTGAAAATAGTTTACTCCTCCACTGTGAACAATTAAACAGTGAAGCCAAGTTGAAGGCATTAAAAGACTTTTATCTACATTTTGGTTTTTGTTATATTTCTGATATACTCTGAGTCATCACACCAAATCTTGTTGCCCAGCTTGGCACCAATAAGTATATATCAGATTTTCTAGCTCTCAGAAAAAGTGGTGAAGAGAGCAGTGATGTCCATGTGTGTATGTGTGTCAAATTTGCAACAGAGCAAATTTACAATGCAAGCTACATTTCTTTTGAATGTGTATGCATCCACCGCTGATTCGTATCAACTGGTATTTAAGGGATTTAATTTATATCCCTTTCCTCCATAAATTTATCTCCTCTTTTAAGCCCATCTGAAATGATTTCCTGTGATGCAATAAAATGCTACTGTGGCTCTCAAGTAGACATTGTTTAATTGTCAGCCATGCATTGCACGGGAGCAATTGTATCTGAGCTTTTTTTCATATGCTAAAAGGTCATCATTTGCACACTGAAGCCACTCGGAGTGACAAAATGATATAAATTATAGGATCAGTTCAAAGGGAACAATGAATCTCAGAGAATGGGCAGCAAGACCAAAAATAAATATGAAATAAATTATGAGGAATAAAGTTTTATATACAGTCCTTTTAGTCTGATGGGTTTTAATGTCATTATTACATTTACACTTTCCCATTGCTAGGCCATTTTCTAGTCTCTTACAGAAATCTTTTTTTACTTTCTGAAGAAAAGCTGATGAATTTTTCACTTTTGACAGATAATACTTAATTATCCTTCATTTTTCAAATTGGTTTGAAAGCCTTTAGGAATTATTTTTGTGGGGGGGGGACGACGACAGAGAATTCATCCTGCACCCTCCCTATTTCCAGTGTTCTTTTCAGTATAAACCAAAATTGCACGATAACTTTTCCAAAGATTATTCTTCTGGGATGAGTACTAACAAGTGGCGTGCAATGATCTGTCTTTTTCCTTTAAGGAAAAAAGTAATTTGAGTCATTCTCAGTGCAGCCGGCTGCTCCCATTTCATATCCTGAAAGTCTGTTTGCCTCCTCCGCATCCCAGCATCCAAACAGCTGAAACTCATGGCCTGCCAAACTCCAGGCAGTGAGAGGACAGCTCATCTGAGCCAAGAACAGCCTTGAGAAAAGAAGGAAGCCAGCCAGCAAGATGGGACAATGGGTTGCTAGCTACACACACACAAACACAAGATCTATGACATCTTGAATTTTTCAATGTTCAACTTCAGTTCTTGAAATAGTGAGAAGTTACATACATTAAAAGAAGTTGAAACTTAGGAAATATGGTACAAACATCAGTTAAGGCAGTATAAAAAGTAGCCTTATTGGACAATGAGGCTTCTGGTCAATGCACATAAGTTATCTTTTTAAAAATGAAACATTTCTTTGTACAGTACTGCAGTCTATAACAACCATTGTTAAATGCTGCTTGGTTTCTAACATCCCTGCCCTTCATAATTCAGTTATGCCTGCGTAGTGGTAGATTTTATATTTATATAAATGTAAATCAGTAATTTCTGCAGGCAATTCTGACTATTTTATTACTGAGCATATTAAATTCACTCATCACATAAACACAGTCCAGAGTGAGCCATTGAGTGTCAGCACCTAATTTAAATTCATATGACAAGGAATTCTGAGAAACAAACAGCTAGTGAAATAGGCTAGGACAAAAAGGAGAACATAAAAGAAGAAAGACAGATACAGGGAACTGACTTCCTGGGTAACAGCATGGAAAAAGGAGGATTATGAACACAACCACTGCATAATTTTGTTAAGGAATGAAGCATCAAGCAAAACTGGGAGGAATTATAAAGACTATTAGAATGTAATACTGTGTTTCTCACCAAATAATGTCGAGCCTTTTTTTTTTTTTTGACCCCTGAAAAAATGACTAGGCCGTCTTTTCGGGGGTGACTTAATTTCCTCCCCCACCTAGAGCGGCCCATACGCATGTACCTCTCCACAAGGCCATTTCTATCGGCCGACGAAAGCTCCCCAAAGGCAGAGTCCCCAGCCGCTTCAGGGCGAGACGTGGCTACCCATGTCTCCTTGCCTTTAGGGCAGTCTCTTTTGGGCAATGGAAGCTCCTCAAATGCAGTCACCAGCCACTTCGATCGGCTGATAGAAGCAGCCTCGGGGCGAGCACACACACACACACCCCTCACCGCGAGGCTGCTTCTATCGGCAGATGAAAGCTCCTTTGAAGGCAGAGTCCCCAGCCTCTTCAGGGCAAGGCATGGCTACCCATGTCCCCTTGCCTTTAGGGCAGTCTCTTTCGGGCAATGGAAGCTCCCCAAATGCAGTCACCAGCCACTTCAATCAGCCAGTAGAAGCGGTCTCAGGGGCGAGCGCACAAACACACACACACTCCCCTCGCCGTGAGGCCGCTTCTATCAGTAGACGAAAGCTCCCTTGAAGACAGAGTCCCCAGCCGCTTCAGGGTGAGGCATGCCTATGCATCAGGTTCCCAACTGCAAACTCAATGCAACTGGAAACTCAATGCAACTGGAAACTAAATGCAATTGCAAGCTCAATGCAATGTACATATGCTGTTGTCAGAATAAATATCAGATGACCCCAAGATTCCCGCTGCATTTCTGCTTCCTGAGCCAGCCACTCTTCTTCACCCCCTCAGATAGCCCTATCCCCCCCCCCGCCTCGATTTCCCACGGCAACCATTTGGATTGCAGGAGGGTTGCTAAAGAAGCTTTTGTCTTCTCCTGTCCCACTCTTTTAAACTTCTCTCTGCAGCCTTGGAAATCCTCTCCTGATGACTCCATCCCAGATTCAACCCTGTTTAGTTTCCATCCTAGACAAGTCCCCTCCCAGGTGCGCTCTGGGAATCCAAGGCTTTTTTCCTCCCCCACCCATCTCTGACTTGAGCAGAGCAGGCACTGGGGTGGGCAGGGAGGGGGCGGAATGGAGGGGCTCCTGGGATTTTTGCCTGAGCTGGGTGAAGATCATCCTGGTGGCCCCAAAGGTTGGTCTTTCAGATTGCTTTAATGATTAACAGGACACTTCCCTGAACCGCCACCTCCCACCAATGGGAAGGATGGCGTCTTGCTGGGCCTGGGAGAGATGATGGCTGCATTGCAGGGGAGAAACACCCCCCCCCAAAAGCCCCTTGGGGAAATGTAAATGAATGAATAAACTCAAAGGGTTTTTTGGGACAACCCCCCCCCCCCAGGTAAATTGCACCAACAAAAGAGAGGTGGCGGAAGAGCAGGGACCTTCAGGTTCAGAAATGTGGTTAAGCACAAGCTGCTACTTCTTCCCTCCCTGCCCTCATTTCACGTTGCCTTTGATCACAAAGCAGATCTTAATGATAAACAACAAGTCATCTGATATTTATTCTGACAACAGCATATGTACATTGCATTGAGCTTGCAGTTTCATTGAGTTTCCAGTTGCATTGAGTTTGTAGTTGGGAACCTGATGCATAGGCATGCCTTGCCCCGAAGCGGCTGGGGACTCTGTCTTCAAGGGAGCTTTCGTCTGCCGATAGCGGCCTTGTGGCGAGGGGAGTGTGTGTGTGTGCGTGCTCCCCCCAAGGCCACTTCTACCGGCCGATCAAAGTGGCTGGTGACTGCATTTGGGGAGCTTCCATCGCCTGAAAGAGACTGCCCTAAAGGCGAGGGGACACGGGTAGCCACACCACATCCTGAAGCGGCTGGGGATTCTGCCTTCAAGGGAGCTTTCGTCTGCCAATAGAAGCAGCCTCGCGGTGAGGGGAGTGTGTGTTTGTGTGTGCTCGCCCCGAGACCGCTTCTACCAGCCGATCAAAGTGGCTGGTGACTATATTTGGGGAGCTTCCATTGCCCTAAAGGCGAGGGGACACGGGTAGCCATGCCTTGCCCTGAAGCGGCTGGGAACTCTGCCTTCAAGGGAGCTTCTATCGGCTATCAGGGTATTCTAGCCTAGGCTACCTGCAGGCCACTCCTAAAGGCAAGTTTTCTCCCTATCCCCCCCCACCCTTCCCCCCCATTTCTCTTCACCTCGTGTAGTTCTAACGAACGATGTGAGAAATGGCAGGGAAACGCATGGTTTTAATAGGCCTAAATTTGGGGGCCGGGGCTTAATTTCACCTCATGCCTAGAAATCATGCTGGGCCTTCCTATTGGTAGAGGCTGTATTGTTGGAGAAACACAGTATTTGCTGGGCTATTTTTTATTAGTCTTCTCTAATCTGCTCGTTCCAAGGTCATTCTATTATAATTAATACAGTATAATCCCAAAACAGCATATGGACAGTGGAATTCCAGATGGAGATCCTGGCTGTAGTTGACTGGAGAGGGCTGATGGGCATTTCAGTTACATGTTCTGAAAAGGATTTTCAAAAATTGAACAGTTAATTTTGATGCTTATTATAAACAGTATAACAAGCTACATGGAAATCCCTTACCAATGCCAACCTTTACTGGTCTCACCTACTTAATAGCTGAATGGAGATCATCTGGAAATCTAAAAGTTGTAGACTTAATTGGAAGTGAAAGAAAAATTCCAGAAGGCAGCAATAGCAGCCATCTTCCATATTATTGATAAGAAAACAATACTGACTTTTTCATGTAGTCCACAGAAAAAGTTACAGAGAATTCTACCAGAGATGAAAGATGCTACTCTTAAGTCTTTTGTCCTTACAGGAGTCTAGAAATATTTCTGTTGCTCAGATGAATATCTAGTTTTATAATGTCAACCCTCTAAGTTAGACCAAACCTGCAAAAGAAAGTCAAACAGTCCAGCACCACTTTAATTACAAGATTTTAGTATTAGAATCTGAATGTCCTTCTCCCCTCCTTTCTTTTTTGTTCATGAGATCTAGGAGGGGCAATATATGAGACTCTTTCTTAAATTTCGAAGTGCACCCAGCTTTCTTTTATCTGATTGTTGTCTTGGTTGTGGCTCTTTATCCTGTTCCTCAATATTATTCCTTTTGTCCATTATAGTTCCTTTCACACTATTTCCTTCCTAATTTTTAAAATCAGTTTGTCTACAAATTTCCAATTTAGAATAGAGGAGACTATACTTCCATATTTTATTTCAAATAATAAGTGATGGAAAATTCTGTAAAGAAATGTATTAGTGGAAATGTTACTTTTAGAACTAATTAATAGAAGCCTTGCTTTTCCTCATAATAGTATTCTGGGGAAAAAAGGAGAGATGTCTACTGGGTTTTGGTTGTTAAGCAATAGCAATAGCACTTAAACTTATAAACCACTTCACAGTGCTTTATAGCCTTCTCTAAGTGACTTAAAGAATCAGCATATTTTCCCCAACAATCTGGGTGTTTATTTTACCTCAGAAAGATGGAAGGCTGACTCAATCTTGAGCCAGTGAGACTCGAACTGCAAACTGCTGGCAGCCAGCAGAAGTAGCTTGCAATACTGCATTCGAACCATTAAGCCACCACACCTCCATGTTTATTTGTCATTTTCCCTATATTTTTCTCTTTCAATCATTTTTCTATCACCACCACACAAATACAATTAAAGTCAGTGTTGAGCAGCCAGTCAGCTTCAGTGTTCCTGCTCTTCAGGATCTAATTAGTTACTCAAACATGGAAAGGTCGTCTTCCTCATCTCTATTATTATTTCTAGTGTGAAAATGTTTTTCTTATTAAAATGTCAGAATTAGAATATAACACCACTCTGTTCATATAAAAATGTAGGCATACCTATGATTGAGAGCCAAAAACATTTTCAATTAAAATAATTTTATATCTGAGAAGAGGTATGGAAAACAAAAGAAAGAACTAAGAAAGTTAGAGTTCCAAAGTTGCAGAATTAGGCAGTCCAGTCAGATCCACTTTGGTATTGGATGTTTCTCCACATCAGTTGCTTAAAGCAATATGAAATAAGAATTAAAAAGATGACCTGAAGAAGTTAGTATGAAGGAGAAGTATATAGATTCAGGAAGAAGCACTTAGCTTTTCAAGTACAAACTAGCAGGACTAGAAATAGATAACAAAGCCAATATAACATCCTATTCCTTGTGATGTGCTGCAGCTAATATAATTCTGTATTCTGTTACTTTCTCTATCTGACCTCTTTTCTGTACTTTTGTGAAATAGAGAACAATTTGAACATTTATGAACTTAGCAGTAGCCTACATTTCTTTACATGATAGGTCACTGAAAATTTATAAGACACATTTTATATTCTCTTCTGAGTATGTGCTACAGCATTAATAAGAAGTGATTTAAAAACCATTGCTTAGTTGAATAGTTTTACTTGATTCTATGAAGTTAAACAATGCTAGTTTTGATTTTTTTTTCCCAATTTTAACAAGTTCTGTGTTATATTATAAATAAAGCACAAGAATGATCTACCACAGTGGTTCTCAACCCGTGGTCTATGGACCCCTGTGGGACCGCAGTGGCATCACAAGGGGTCTTTGAAGGCTTCAAGAAATGTTATAATTTAAATACTGAGTTAAGTCTTAGTGGTCCGAGGCAGAGGTGGTATTCAGCAGGTTCTGACCAGTTCTGGAGAACCAGTAGCGGAAATTTTGAGTAGTTCAAAGAACTGTCAAATGCCACCTCTGACAGGAGGTATTACAGTATCCTTCCTCTGCCACAACCACCAAGGCACGCCCACAGAACTGGTAGTAAAAAATTTTTGAATCCCACCACTGGTCCGAGGCCATGGTCTTTGGCCACAAAAGGTATTTAAAGGATGTCTGTGGTGAAGAAAAGATTGAGAACCACTGATCTACAATAGAAAAGATGCTGAAGAAATACTGAGTACATTACTTTTCAAATAACACAACCTTGCATTTTAAAAAAAAAATCAAACTACAGATCTTCCTTTGGACCTCATTTCTCATCGGTTGGAGATAAAGGAGCCCTTGCCTCTGTCTAACACCCCTAATTGTCTGCACGTTGAAACTTTCAAACACAACAAACCTGACTAAGCTCGATGTCTTGCACAAATTACACAAAGAACTGAAACAGGAACACCTGGGTAGGAAATGTAGGCCTCTATCTGATTACAGAGGCCACACTCCAGATCTTCTGATATTTTTGGTTGAAATATGCCAGAGATTGAACTGCTACATTTTTTTCCTACCTTTGGTTTCCAATGGGGAATAATCAACTATTGCTGGTTTATGTCAGATTTGCCTGTACTCAATCATAATTCTGTTATGTATGTGGTTTATGTTTAACATTTACATTTTGGACACCACTTTTCAAAAAAAAAAATTACATTTCGGCAGGCAGAATCACAGCTGAGAAGTATATTTCAATATTCTGACAACTAATCAGAAGCAGGGTTAATCTTAAGTGTTCTAAACCATATACTAACCTGGAACTGCAAATCTGCTTAGTTACCTTAAAGATTAACAAGATCTGAAGAAACTCTATTAGAGTGTGTCAAACTTTAGATAAAAAGTTACAGATCTTGTCCTAAGATGAGTATTCTTACGAAGACATAGATCCATGGAGTAGGCAGCATCAGGCTATTTCTCTCACAACCCATGTACTTATTATATGTTCAAGTTCTGCTCCATTCTCAGTTCAGGTTTTGTGGATTTTAAAATTGTTCTAGAAAGTCAAAAATATCCATTTATTTTTATTCATTTATCTATTCTTCATTCATTTTGTTGTTTTCTCTGTATAACTTTGTGCCTATGTTGAGTTCTAACATGTTTGGATATTAGTGTGAAAACTAAGTTGGGTTACTCTCTCTAACTTGTATTTTAAACCACTTAGCATTTGTTCACTATGCCAAACACAGCATGGATATTCCAATATGTTTTTATGTTTCTCTTAACATACATACTTCTCCTAGTGTTCATTTACAAGAAAATTTTTCTTAATATAATGCATTTTTGTCACTACTTTCCCCTAACACACTCATTGGTCTGCATCTTTCCTTATTACATTGTTTTTACTGTATCACAAAATTCTAAAATGCTGATTTAGTACTCCAGTTTAAACAGCCAAGTCTCATCAGGCAGAAAGGATCATAGAGAGCAAGGAATGGGAAATCCAACAAGAGGCAGAGTTGCCATGAATCTTGGTATGTTTTCCAGAGGATCAAAAAAGACAGTGTAACATCTGAGTCACTGGAAATGAACTCCAAATGTGTGAACATTTTGTTCCCAGAATTCTCTGCAATTGCCATGCTAACGAAAAACACTGCAATTTTGATGCTGATATACTGTAGTTGGAGAGTATTAAAGCTTGGAAAGGTTGTTCAAGACAACATAGTCCTCTCAGGAGTATCTGTATAAGTCAAGAGAAACAAACTAATTCAATAAAAATCTGGGATGAATAAATTTCTTCTCTATCCATAATGAATTCCATAATAATTGCCTCATGAACAGAAATGGCATCTGTTCATAGAAAGTTACACTCACTTGAAAGGCTGCATATTTCCATATATACAGTAATAAAGCAGTCTTTTGTGGGACATTTGTCTTCTTATTAAGCTAAAGTAAATTTTCTAAGTAATACCTCAAAGCAAGTTCTAAATTAATGCCTTTAATACAAATGCCATAATCTTTCTGATGGGGTACATCTCATAAACTCACACTCACAGTGACAAAGATTCTATTCCCTCTATAGCATGTGGCGGTTATTTATATTCAGAATATATTGGCAGATTCTTATGAGCTTACCAATCTTTAAAGCGCTTAATACAAATGCTGAAATACATAACAGATGGATACCTCACCCCGAGATGAATTCATGATGGGCACAAAGCTGTCAACACATCATTCACAAGCACATTTTTATTTGTTCGATGTGTTGCCCACTTTGATTCAAGAAACAGATTAACATTATTGGATGCAATCAAACCCTTGTTTCTTTCCCCCCTGTAGAACAGTTCTTGAATACTTTTTCCCATTGTCAATACAATTTTAGTGAGGCAGTTGGGGGGGAGGTGTGTTAGTTGTCAAAGATTTTAAAGTTTTAAAATTCTCTTCAAATGTACATGGAGTGTGTAATATATGTTGATTAGAGAAAATACAGCACCCACAATTTTTCGTTTTAATGAAGGCATTCAAATGTGGATATTAGTTGACACTATACTGCCTCTATTCAGTCTGCATTCTATGTCTATAATACATGTTGTTTCAGAAGTTAAACTATCAAGCTTTATCTCCACAAATTGGACCATTGTATTTCAATGGAAATTTTTCAAACCATTGTAGAGCAACATTTTTGCTTGGTTAATGTGCTTTATTTTAAGTTTTATTTTAAGTGAGGGACCATTCAGTTACTTTAGAATCCACAACAATTGAGAATACAGCAAAATGTTGGAATACCAGGAATAGCCAAAAATAAGCATGTTAAGGAATGTTTGCCAGTTTTCAAACAAGAAGAGAGACTGAATTTTTTTTAGTCCTCAATTTATGACCACAATTGAGCCCCAAATTTATGTGAGACATTTGTTAAATGAGTTTTGCGCTATTTTACAACCTTTCTTGCCACCATTGTTAAGTGAATCACTGCAGTTTGTTAGGTTAGTAACACCGTTCAGGGAATCTGGTTTCCCCATTGACTTTGCTTGTCAGTAGGTCACATAAGAGGATCACATGACCCCCAGGACACTGCAACGGTCATAAATATGAGTCAGTTTCCAAGCATCTGAATTTTGACCACATGACCATGGGGAGGCTGCAGTGGTTGTAAGTCTGGAAAATAGTCACCAGTCACTTTTTCCAGTGCTGTTGTAATTTGAAACAGTCAATAAATGAACTATTGTAAGTCAAGGACTACTATATAATAGGCAGGTTGCTTTACAACCTGGTTGTGATATGTCTAGACCAGGGGTCGCCAACCTTTTGGACCTCAGGGATCATCATTTTAAATCCCATGGACCAGAGACCCTGGGAAAATCCTCCAAAAACTGCAGGAAAATTCCCCACCCCATTTTCCTACCGATCGATCATTCTTTGTTTGGGATTGCAGGATGTCATCTCCAGCTCTGTTTCCAGGGGGAGGGAGGGAGGGAGGGAGGGAGGGAGAGAGAGAGAGAGAGAGAGAGAGAGAGAGAGAGAGAGAGAGAGAGAGAGAGAGACTTTTGGCTTCATGCAAGGAAAGCAGCAGAAGCAGCAGAGGTGTTTCATTCTCTCCCCCAAACTCCACCAGAAATCAGTCTTTGTGAGACTTGTCATGCCAGCTCAGCCTCTTGGAGCAGGATGCCTTGCAGGGTCCCAAAGACTCATTTCTGGCGGAGTTTGGAAGGAGAGAAAGAAAGACTTTTGCTGCTTTCCTTGCGTGCAGCCAAAAGCAGAAGAAGAAAGAAGCAGCCTGGTAGCCAGGCCAGGCGCATGGGGTGAGTGTGGCAAGTTCCACCCCTCCGCCCTTTCCCCCCTCCCCTCACTACTTCATGTTGTTCACAATGCAAGCGATGCAAGCCTTGTGTTCTCACAGGCCATTTGGTGGCGCAGCCTTGTGTTCCCGTACAGCCTGGATTAATTGTTTTGGGGAGAGTGCTTTGGGGGTGACATTTCTCTAGGGA